>JH153927.1:361800-379948 GCA_000226015.1 Mnemiopsis leidyi | reverse complement strand
CTGTACAATACATGATACAGCGCGCACCTCCTTTATACCGTGAACAACATTAGGACGTTTTACAAATAAATTACCAAAACCAATAAATTGTAGGTTGATAAATTGTAGGTTGATAAAATTGTAGGTTGATAACCTACTGTAGCGGCCATCACGCATTTCTGACCTAGACGCGCATTGGCATCGCCCGTTGAATACAGGACCCATTTCGCGATTAAGGCTTGTACGGCAGCGCGCACCCTCCTGTCATTTTATTCCCTTCGCACCCTCCTGTCATTATATTCGCCTCGAATGAGGGTCGAACAAAGTCAGACAAATTAAGGCAGACTTTTTATATGCCGGCGTGCAATTGTCAAACAATGCCTGACCTGCTGCCGCGAAGCGGCAGCCCCCGCGCAAAGCTGCCGCCCCGTATTTTCAATTTGCAATTGAAAATTTAATTTGAAAATTGAAAATGGACCGCAACCTCAACACAAGCAGCAAGGCAAGCGCGCATTTAAACGTCCTATGTTGTTCACGGTTACAGTAACACATTCTCGCTTCGAATGAGTTGACGAGATGATATCCGTCTAACGTTCTAACGAAACGAGGAGAGCAGAAAACTCCGAGCCGCGTCAACGGGCGATGCGCGTCTAGAATTTCTAGAAATTCGTTCCATTTCCAGAAATGCGTGACAGCGCGTGATGGCCGCGACAGTAGGTTATCAACCTACAACGAGCCGCGCTGCGCGCGCGGGTCGGGTAACACCTCGACAACGAATGAGGGTCGAACAAAGTCAAACAACTACAAGAACGGTAGATAATCTCGTCAAGGATTTTTTCCATAATTCCCTTGTCCGACCTTTGTAATTGCCCCTATGCCTTATGCTTTACAATAGTATATGTGTGCGCGCCCGGCTCCAAATTCAGCCCTGTTAGGTCGAGCTCTAGCGGTGTGCGCTTCGTTCACATTACCAGGTGTGACGCGCGCAATTAAAGGGCTTTGGTTAGAGCAATGCACTTCGAATGAGGGTCGGACAAAGTCAGAAAAGCGCTTTGTCGCATTGCTAAACACGTATATGAATATCCCTGTGCGAGCTTTAAAAAAGCGCGAAATTAGGACGGACGCGCGAGCTATGCCCATAGGGCTATGTTGGCTTAGTAATTTGTCTCAGTGATACTTGCTACACGTTGCATAGCCCTGCTGCCGCGAAGCGGCAGCCTCCGGCGCGCGCGAAGCGCGCGGCGGCGTGGCCGCGCGACGAGATCGTATCCGTCTACGAGATCATATCCGTCTACCGTTCTAACCGTTCAGCTTTAGCTGCGTGAGTCGGGTATCACCGCGACAAAGTGTGAAGTGATACCCGAATCTCAGCTCGAAGCTGAACGTCAACGGGCGATGCGCGTCTATAATTTCTTCGAAATTTGCCAGGCCAGAAATGCGTGACAGCGCGTGATGGCCGCGACAGTAGGTTATCAACCTACAAAGCTGAACGTAGACGGATATTATATATAATCTCGTCAAAGTCAAACAAGCGCTGCGTACAACATCTGACAATCGTGAAGCGGCAGCCTCCGGGCGCTCGCCTATTTGCTATTAAACTGTAAACGGAAAAAAAATGTTGCTACGCCAACAACATAGCAAAAGCTCACATGTTCGTGCCGATACTGAAAAGCCTATCGGGACGCACATGTGCAATGTGAGCTTTTGCGTCGCGCGTCCGTCCTAATTTCTCGCTAAGCTCGCACAGGGATATACGTGTTTGAAGGCCGCTATTATACTACAGTATACTACTACAGTTTACTACTACAGTATACTACTACTACTACTCCTATAGTACTAGGTTGATAACATATTGTACACTGTAATTGTAGCTTGACGAGATTATATCCGTCTAACGTTCTAACGAAACGTTCAGCTTTAGCTGCGTGAGTCGGGTATCACCGCGACAAATTGTAGCGGCCTTCATGCGCTGTCACGCATTTCTAGACGCACGTGGCCCGTTCATATCCGTCATATAGCATTCTCACTTTCAGTTTCAGCTTGGAGTTTGAGCGTCACACTATGACTAAGGTCGCGACAAGCACGTACAGGGTCTAAACACGAGACATAGGGCATAACCGCTGCATGTGATACCGACACGAATTTCAATTCACGCGGCTATTACAGTCAAGAAGAAAAAAGAACTTTTAATCATTGCTGAATTTGTCGCGGTGATACCCGACTCACGCAGCTAAAGCTGAACGAGATCGTTTCGTTAGATCGTTTCGTTAGAACGTTAGACGGATATAATCTCGTCAATGCTGAATTTGAACCAAATGCAATCAGATTCAGTTTAACATAAACAACTACACCTACAACATTTCATTAAATGAACGCAATAATTCATATGTAACCAAATTGAAAACATATATTTATGTTCATTATTCATGTTCAACTTTATCAAATTTAACATCAAGGTAACTCATTCAGCAAAATGTTCTTATTTGAATGACTAGCACCGCGGAAACTGTATACGCAAATCCTGGAATTATATTTCGCCACTTGTTTTTTGTCTCATTTTGAAAAATAAACGCGTGTAAAAATTGAAGGAGAACTGAACAAAAAATCAAACCGAAAAGCGAAGCCAGAGGAGTAAACAAAATATCCCAACATATTTTTCTTTAATCATAATGTGTTCAAGACGCTTCAAACTTGCTTTCAAATTCCATATCTTTGCCGGCTAAGTGACAAAACTCTTACTACTCTAAGTGATATTGATGCCCAATCGTGAATCAGCAAACACATGAACAATGAATGATTCAATAGAGGAGTGTCAGGAATGATAAGGGGTCATTCACATATGACGTCAGCAAATTTTCGGTAATTTTTACCCCCTCCCCCTCTTCCATCATTCGTCATCATGACAAACCCCCCAGAGGTAAATTACCATAATGACATCATCACAGTGGAACCCCCCCCCCCTACTACATGTAAAAACTTTGATTTTTGGTTTTTTAATTAGCAATCATTTTTGAAATTTTATACTTAGTCAGTGAAAACACAGTATTTCACCAGATTTCACCAAAATTTTCCTGCTGATTTTGTAAAAATTCTGAGAAAATTTTCAAAAGAAATCAAAAATTTTCAAAAAAATCCTATTAATCCTAAAATTTTTTGATGACATGATCATTGGCCAAACCCCCCTCCCCCCTCGTCTTCATTTGGAAACCCCCTCCCCCCTCTACTTTAAGGTGATGAAATCATAGGCGAACGACCCCTAATATTCTTTTTTATCACAATCACCAGTTAGTTTCAATATAGAGTACACGATTGATTCAACTACCTAGTGATGGGGCATCAATTCTCGCCAATAATACACGGAAATAGTTGACGTTATTTTCCTAAGTCAAATGCATGCAAATTGAAAAATTCATCATATCTGCAACATAAAATCACCTAAACAAATATTTCAAATTATCACAAAATCGGCACAACTTCCGAAATATCCCAGCAAAACCTAGACATCTGAAAACGAAACAAACTTTCAAATGTAACCAGCCGAAAAAACAGAACTTAGTCGGAAAAGAAGACCCCCAATAATTTAACACAAAACTGCCAAGTAGCAATATGAAAACCTGAGAACGGTGACCTGGAAGTGGAACACAGCTCGCGTGTTTATCAATATTAACAAACTTAACCCTCTCCTTAACCCTTCGTCAAACAATAGCTATTTTGTAGCGAAAATTTAGACGCCAAACTTAAACAGGTATCTCAGTCACTAATTTTGAGGCAATCCAAATCAAAACCGGTAACCCAAAAATTAGGAAAAAAGGCCCACTTATGAAACAAAACAGTAGGATTCTAATCGTGGATTTAAGATCTCCGCAAGCAATTCAGTTGACCATAACAATGTCTTCGCGTGAGCTCGAGTTTTTCGGCAACTAACACTCACGCAGTCACGCTTTCCAGTAACGTCATGTGAGTATTTAAAGTGACGTCACGTGAGTATCTAAAGTGACGTCACGTGAGTATCTAAAGTGACGTCACGTGATTGTCTAAAGTGACGTCACGTGAGTATCTAAAGTGACGTCACATGAAAAGGCGACGTCGGCCCTGTCTCCCTCCTAGTTTCAGAGTGACCTAAGTAGTGGTGAGCTAAATCTCCAGCGTGGTGCAGGGTACTAAGTGATAGATCTGTTGGAACCATTAAAACTGTTCATCGCAACCTGAAGTAAAGGGTTGTTAGATCTGCATTGAATTTCTGGCAGAGAAGACCCCCCCGGCATAAAACGAGTAAAATATTTTCAGTGTGCAGGTTTTCAGTATATTCCATAGTCAAGCGTTATTTTCCACGTTAACAGATTCCCAGGTGCCAAATAACGTTCCGATTGATTAAATCCCATCTTTTAATCTAAGACTCCAGATTGTTTAGAAAGAATGTCGTTTATTTGACAACAAATTCTCCGTTTCTAAAAATTCAGTAAATGATAAGGTAAAATGTAAATGTCTTACATTTTAAGAGTACCCCATTACTATGCATGCGGCTGCAAACACTACCCCACTAATCGAATCGAGAAAAAAACTAATTGACTTGGATTGAACGTGCATTTAGAAATAACATGCATTTAAAAGATACTATATAACCCGAAATTTTAGAAGTCATCGAGTATCAACAAATAATTTTCTCAAAACACACGAGTAAAATTGAGTTTTTTGTGAAAACCATTTTACTCACATGGACGCGAAATCACTCAAATCTAATTGACACACTATTGAGGTCAGCAAACAGCAGTATCCGAATAAGAGAAAGCATTATTGTACCTATACACTTATCACAAACAAAGCAGAGTTCTTGTGATTTCATTCAATTTGTCACAAATTGAGCCGTTTAAGAACAGTGTTCAATGGGCTCATACAAATAACGACAACAACAACGGCAGTATTCTCAGCGTTGCACATAAATCTTGGCAAACAATTAGACATTCCATCGGAAAAGACATGTTTACCATTTCGAATGAGTTTCTACAACATTCCTCAGACGGATAAGTCGTTCTCAACCCAAACGTAACCTAGACAATTATCGATTACTAATGCAAATGTTTTAATGACAAAGTCAATAGTTAATTTACTTTCCCAACACGTCACTCATAACAACATTGTTTTTTAAAATTCCTAATTTAAGATATTCCTGACGAGGTGTTGTAAATTTTCAAAATTTCTAAACTTCATCTCTCGATATTTATAAGTCCTGTGTTAGCTCTTATACCTCCAAAAACGGGGGTAGGAGTAAGGACTAAGGGACAATGAATTTTACAAAATTAAGATTAACATTTTTGTAAATTTGCAACATCTCCCTTGGGAATACCTTTCTCTACATCACTGGTAAGGGTAATTCGTAGTGCATAGAATCACGCGTTTTCAAGGCCTCAATGAATTAGAGGAACAATCAAACAGGCAACGAATTTGTAACATTTACGACGCAAAGACGAGTAAGATTGAAAGGTCTTAACGCAAAATATACAAAACATTTTCATATCACATTTGTCACAAACGCGCGCAACACGCCTGGAAATCAATACAATGTACGACATTTCAATCACGTGCAGTTCAAACAAATCAAGCAAGTGATCGGGCGGTGAGTTATAACGAAAATAACGTGATCAAATAGGTACGTGATTCAGCACTTGATTAAGCCAATGACCACTCAAACCTTACTAGACTTTCGGCGGATCCTATTTCGCAGGATGGCCGGCAAGTACCAAAAGCGGGCATTTCTAGAAGTCTGGTCATGATGGTCTTCGATGTATGCCAGGGTTTGCTAAAACATATCAAATAAAACTGCTGAATAAAATGTGTTGAAATTTGGGCTTTAACGGTAACAGCGACGATTGGATTTGTCTATATGAACGATGCAAACTTCGGGGAGCGCTTTTATACGCCGTGGAAATTGTTATGATATAAAACTCGGATCCAGGTGAAAATAACAGGTTTACACGGATGACTACAACTAAATGTTAAGTATGGCACGGAGGGGCGATGGCTGGTCATTTTTAACTCCGGAGTCCAAAAACACGACAGATAAGTAAATACATTTCAAGCTGTTTGATGTAGACAACCTTCTTTGATTTTCTGATTTTCTATAGATTAAGAGAACGTAGATAAACTTCAGGACAAGTATTTAGTTTACCTTTGACACACTATCTGCAAGCTGTCCGATAACTGTGCTCCACGAAGAAGTACAAGTTGGAGTTATCGTACCCTTGCTCACCAGATACGCAAACGCCTGCGGAGGAGTTGAATCGTCAACATTTTGTTGCCTTGTCATGATGAATCCATGTTGCCATGGTAACGTTACGTCGACAAATTACATTCATGATGTCACAAAAAGTCGAAAACGTGGTTAATCAAACCTCGCCGAAGTATTGGTAAACATTTTCGAGTTTTTGAAGACGTTTAGACTCCATGATCTTGCCGAGGTGGTGATCCTTCTGGAGCGAACCGGACACCATCAACCAACTGTCTATTGAGGAGTTGCTACCACGGTAATTCTGAAATATAAATTGAGCTAAAACAGAGATCTAGATATGAACCAAAAACCTATTTCATCAAATTTAAAGTACTAATGCCTATTCTAATGCTATTGGTCCTACAACTTGTCTAAAAACTTGTCTAAAAATAGGTCCTAAAGCTTCTCACGCCAAGAGACTAACCTGACTAGATTCGTTACCCTCGCTGTGATCAGGAACTGCAGGGTTGTCATGTGACAAGAACGTGTTGTCGTAGGAGGAACCGTTACTGCTGGGTTCCCCATTGGTTGCTATGGGAACGGAGGGCCCGCAAGTACCACAGTTACCGTTCACACCTAAAGTATCAGACTTTCAATCGCGATGACTGTGCTTATTACTGACGATTACTGATGAAGTTTTTGGCTAGATAAGTGGACAAGAAATTACTGCTTGCAATAACATTACTTCAATGGGTGTTATTCCTGGGGAGATGTCGCAAATTTGATGTCAAGTGTGAGAGTGTTTCTCGATATTTCTTGGTCGTATAATCAGTCTAACATATCAAATCAGATATACGACAACTCCCCAGATATACCGTCCTCTACACGTGATAGAGCCAGGTACTGACCGTTAGAGCTGACACTGCCAGTACTTTGTCTGGACCTGACACAGTGGGAGCCGTTGTGGCACTTCTCGGTTTCTAACATCAGAGTTGCAGGACTGCTACTTCGAACTTTCTGGACACCTCCTGTGTTTAAACAGGTAAGTTAATAAGTGAGAACTACCGACCTTTACTTGAAATTAGTTGAGGAATTTCACAGTTAGGATTTTGAAATTAATTAGGACTCAGCTAAATTATCAGTTAAGTTGAGAGGAAAAGATGACAAACACTAACCGTTCTCTGACCCATTGACAGTAGAACTGTTGGTGTAATGCGAACAAACAGTATCGGTAAAACTATCTACTGAGTTAAATCTCATCATGTTCGTGTTAACTTCTTCTGCGCGGAACTGTGTACTGGAACTGGAAACATATTTTACTTTTACATGGGCTCTACCCGGAGAATTTCATGCGTGGCTGTATTTCGTGACTTCAAGCAAACTAATGTTTATAAACACAGTACTTTAAAGTATTCATCCGACGTTTGTGCCAGTTCAAACACACAAGAAACAAATCTTCTCTTACTCTTGGTACTGACGAATACTGAATTTGTCCTCCTTTAGATACTGCAAGAAGTAGAAACAGAATAGGAAGACGTCCTCCTGTTTGCTGAGTCTATCTTCAAGCTGGTGCCTGAGAAGAGAACATTCTAGAGGAGTAAGTTAGAGCTGGTGCCTGAGAAGAGAACATTCTAGAGGAGTAAGTTAGAGCTGGTGCCTGAGAAGAGAACATTCTAGAGGATTGTGAGGAGGAAACAGAACGGGCGATATCTGAAAACTTATCACTCATTCAAGTTGTGTTAGAAGAGTAAGTTTGAAGGTTAGTTAGAATAGTAAGATTGACAAAACATACCCAAATAACATCCAATCGTAAGCAATGGTCAGGTACAAAATCTCTTTCGCATTAAGATTTTGATGTGTCGCCCCGTCCTGAAAAACGTGATAGTCTTATTACTGACTCTTAAAGTTATTTTAGTTCACTTAAAGAGTAGTAGATGGTAAGGTAAACTGTAAATTCAATATTTTTGTTTACTTACAGCCCAAAGAGAAAGTCTGAGTAAGGAGGTAAAGAGAGGGGTCCTATCCCAGCCTGATATGCAATGTAACAATAATCCACCCTCACCTGTATAAATAGAAGATATAAATTGTGTCAACGAGGAATAACAATGTAGCAACTTTATAGTAAGTGTATTACACCTAACACTTTAGTAAGTGTATTACAGCTAACACTTTAAGCAGTATAACCAGCTAAGTAATTCATAAATCAAACCTTCTCCAAGACATTTGATAAGGAGCATCATGTAGGAGCTGGTTAGCTCTATTAGGTTCCAGTTCTGAAACGTTTTATTAGCTTTAGATTATTAGTTTAAAGTTTTAATAGCATATTGCATTTTCTTCAACTAGTCAAGCTGGTAAAATATAAGCCATACACTTTAAGTTGTCACTGTTGGTAAATCTGCGACTAACTACAACTTCGATATATCACATATATGTGAATAAATGTGGTACGTGTGCTATAATTCGCCAAGCTTATCTGAATTTCATACAAAATTTTATCCAACGCGCACTTTTACGCGCATTGAAACGAATGACAACAACTACTCGCTTCTTCGGAAATGTGTTCGCGCGTTCCGTAAAATCGGCGATTTCCCAGCTGCACAGGTTGGCTGGTAGTGGCCGCACGATAACGGGTTACTAAGAAGTCCAAGTACCTACAATATACTTGTCACTAGTGCTATGTGTCACAAGGTTTACAGGGATGATGTATTAATAGATAAATTGACAGTAACTTAATAATTACAGTTAGTTAAGTAATTATACGAAAATACGTTTATTACTTATGACTAGATTAATATCACACCGTTGAGTTGGTTTAAACGCGGAACTAACTTTAAACATATATTTGGAGATAAAAGCGGTGTTTGACACATAATCTAAGTATTTATATTTTGTTCGTTAGATATTTCTAGTAAGACGCAAAACCGTACAATCTAAAGCGCTGGTAGCGGGCACCGAATATTCAACCATAATATCAGGACCAGCATAATAATCAAATTTATATTGTCCCTTGAATATTGAATATTCACATCATGACATCATTGTCGAGGATAAATTGTGTGTACAACGACACTGGCAGAGTTCCAAATAATCTCAGTATCGGCACAACATAATATAGTGCCGTGGCAGTGTCAAGTTTCAAAAAGGCAGTGTATTCTTCTGTCTCTAGCTGGTTTACGTGGGACAGTGTAACATTAGATAGCAGTGGCTGGTGGATTCCATTGCCGCCCCATCTTCCCCCTCTGTCTTCGTGTCTTGAGGTTGGATTTTAAACAAGGCTGGTGGCTGGGAATCTCGCAAATTTAAACAGTTCTACATTCAGAGATAGACAATGAGAGACATGCTATTTTAGTACAGAAGGAGAACACAATAGACAATACACAATGTCAATATCTTTGTTAAGTCACTAACCATATGTATGTACCTATATATATATCGGCTAACTATTTGTTACTTAGTAGTCACATATTACAGAATAACACAGTAGAATATTGCACTTTAGTCACCATATTTACATAAAACATATTAGAATGATGCAAAATACAAGGATTCGTCAATAATAGAAAAGCCAATTGTCTTCAGAACTCACATTTGACTGTAGCCCATATAGTAGTATACAATAAACTACTTGTAGTAGTATATAGTAAACTATTTATAGTAGAATAAAACAACTTGTTGTAGTACATTGCACAGCGTAGGACTGTATAGAGCATGTACAGGTTGTGTATATTTTGTCACTGTGCTATATTGTTGTGTATATATTCTCACACATTCACATTCATGCCGGGTACACCTACATGTACACCATATATAATGCAGTTATCATATTCAATGTACACACGTGATAGTTAAACCTATCAAAATACCATCGTCAATGTGTCATGGTAATATTTTTTTCCGGACAAAAACCTCAAACCAGTTTTGAAACCTTTCCTTACAGCAAAAAGCAGAAGCTTGCCTCGCAGTCTAACAGAATCATGGCTTGCAAGCTCGATCATGGCTCGCTCTGTAATTTACTCTCGCAAATTATGATACTCATGAATCTTTCCGCAATACAAGAATTTAGCAGGCCTTATTACATGATTCTCCCGTTATGCTTTTAATCTGAGCAACTTGAAATTAATTAATTCAGCGATACATTTAATCTTAATTCTCGGGCAGGTAGTTTCAGAATTTTCGGCGACCAATAATTTTGATCTATGAGCATTGTTCAACTTCCTCAAATACTAAATCAAGCTAAAATTAATGATACATGATAAAGAAAGTCTAACCTTGTATTCGAGCCAGTCCAAAGGAATGTCATTAACAATGGGAGAATTTGGAAGTTTAAGCTCCGCATTGACAAAGGTCTGGTCCCAGTCAAAGTGCATCTTCTCTGCACACATCTGCTTGGTGCGGAACTCGGTGAAGAATTCTGTTCCTGGATACAGTTCTCATTAGCCTCTTTACATTACTCATTAAACATCTTACATTACTCAACTTACATTACTCATCTTACATTACTTATCTTACATCTTACATCACTCATCTTACATCTTACATCACTCATTGTGGGAACTGGGGATATCATATCTCTTAGTTTACACAATATCTTAAAAATAAATGCTAAAGAGATGTATCTTAACACATAGAAAACTCAATGTGCGATTTTGCTTCTCGCTAGTTACGTCATAGTTACTTTTTTCTAGACATTCCGGAGAAAAAATGAATTCTTGTCAATCTGGCTCTGGTATGCAGCAATCTGTATTTAGTGATTTGAGTAGGAGATGATTTGACGAGCTAATACACTGAACAATTTCATGACATCAATATTCAAGGTCTGACAAGCCGCAGCATACACTGCTTGAAGATAATAAGTTATTGGTTTACAATTGTGTTCAGTAGCTCAGAATCTTAATATTTCAAGATTACACCATGACATCTCATCAATAATACTCTAGATAATTCTATGTAATGTCAAGATTGCCTGACTGTAATATTTAGTATTTAAATATGAGGGTCTGACGTTTAATATATTTTTGCCATAAAGAGCGGTCAGTGGTCACGTGACAATGATTAACCAATGAGAAGTCATTCAGATCTTTGTCGAGCAACACTGTTACGTGGTACAAAAGATTGTTGAACTTCCACGGAAAAACTGTTCTCTTATGACTGCTGCAATCGGGTCGATTTTCACTAAGTTCTCAACGTTTTATAAAGCTGTAAACAGGATGAACTACCTATAATCTAGTTTACATTGAATATTTCTCCATGTTTAGATATGAATATTATAAAGTTAACTCCCGTAGAATTTACAAAGCTGGTATTGTACGTACGTTACGTCAAGTATTATACCTTCCACTAGTTAAATATTTAGCGTTATTATGTACATCTTGTAACAAGAATACGAAATTTGGTTATCAAGATATATTAATCCATATTGATCATGTTCACTCGAATTGTTTGTATAAAAGTAGTGTCGAAAGTATTGAAGTATTAGATATTTCTACAAGTTTGAAATATTTGAATCATCATTTCGTATTCCTTGTTACAAGATTCGTACATAACTACGATAGGAATCCTATTAGTAATTAGTAATTAGTAATTAAACTTACCAAGAAATCCAGGTTAACTACACACACTCTACTAAATATCTCACCTCACGACACACTCTCCAGCTAAATTTAAATGATTGGTTAGATCCTATATCATGATTACGATATCAAAGACAGAAGCACTTCAAGGATCATCTGATATCTACTGAAAAAAGATAACAGATAACACGTGTACTTACATCCTACGTGAACATAAATATTTAGACTGCCTAAGTCTATAAACATGGTTAACAAAAATGTGACCTATTTTTGGAAACCAATAACAGATGTTAAACCAATAACAGATGTATTATAGTCCCACGGTTCTACACATCCCAGGTTACACAGGAAAACACGGAAACACGTACTCTCATATTACAGACACACGATATACCACAACACTTAAACAATACGACGTGTTCTACCACCTTGACATAGACTGAAATACAAAACATTGCATAAAACTTCAGTCATGCTGTAGATAAGGAGGTATTGTCCTTATCTTTCACCTAGATATGTATGTAGTAAGGGCGAGTAAACATATGTAAGGACGAGTAATGTATGCAAGACTATCAGAGCGTGTGAAATTGTGTTTATTATAGAGAACGGTATTTTGAAAATTTGCGACACCTCCCTCGAATAATGTTCTCTATATTGGAGCGAAATTGCTCTATATTTAAGGGGAGGGGCGGTCAGAGTAGGTATGTGTTACCTGCAATGTGGATATTACAGTTCTATTTTGCAACAATCTCAGCTCTGCCAAGGATATGCTGCATATCTAATTGAATCGAAATAATTTGTCGAGATATGGCATTTAAATCTTCAATATCTTGAGAAGCTTTGAATATCCTTATGTAGGGCCTGTTTCACTATCACTTTTCAAACGATTCCGAAGAAAGCAACCCTTAGGTTTTTTTACAAACACTTTACCTGAAAGCATTAGCGATAAAAGTGATATTTTAAAGTGTTTTTTACTAGGTTTCGAAGTGCTGGAAATGTTTTGGAAGAAAACGACAAACCAATAAATTTTCTAAGAAGATGGCACATTACTGCTGCCTACATATCACGAGATAGATACTTCAGCTTTTGTCGTCCAATTCACCGTGTTTCTCGATATAAATTGATTGAACGTACTAAACCTATCATTGGTCACATAATATAAAAAAATTGTGTCCCCTCCCCCAAACTACGTTCCTCTATTGCTTTTCTAAACCACAGTTTCTAAACATCTAGAGTTTCATCGCATGAGAAACCTCAAAACTTACCCTGAAAACACACATAACCTTACAGTGGAGACACTTACCAGGATATGGAACTGAATACAGATCAAAATCACAGTATCTCTTTTCTTTGTCGGCTTTCTCCGACGAAGTTATACTTAGTCCAAACTTGACCTGTCAGATAAGCTGATTTTAGTTAAAAGTAATCAGCATCAGAAAATAAGAAAATTTTGTATCTGAAAGATCTAAACTACACTTCAAACGCATTAATCAACCTACACTAACTATAACTTTAAAATACCTACAAAAATTACAAACAAGTTCACATTTATGCTAAAACTAATCAGCATCATATATTGTTCTATTGTTAAAATAATTTAAATATTAGGAACATGTTCCAGGTAAAGAAATTGAAAAATTCTTTAGTTATTATTTCACAAACGTTGTGAAGACAACGATTAAATTCTAAGAAAACAAAATTTGTCGCTGCATTAGTTATAGTTTCCTCAGTTATGGAAAAATATCAGTTCATTACTTCTATTTCGAATTTGCCAATAGCAAAGAAATCTAACCTTCTTATTTTCGACCATCATATCGAAAATGTGCTTGACTTTGAGATACTTCAACAGGTCCTTGTCTGCTTCACGCAGTTTGTCACATGTTTCCCACTCACTAAAAAATAGGAAATATTTTATAATTATTATCAAAATACTAAGATGTGTGTATGTGTGTTTGTGTGAAAACAACTATCAGGAAGTCTAGGGAATTCATGATGAAATTAAGCAAGATTAGCAAAACTGAGCATACTTATCCGAAGCAAATTATTACAAGATAATCACAATTTTATCGTGATTTTGAACACCGTTCCTGCTAATTTCCATCTAATATTTTATTTTTCTTTTAAAGTTTTCACACGCAAGTTTGTAAGATGATGGAAATTATCTACTGCAGGGGGCTGTGCACATTGTTGCCATCACAGTTTTCAATTATTGTTCCAGCAATCAATTGAATATGCTCAGCTTAGACTGGCTTTTTCAAGCAGATGAAAGAGTGGCGAAGAAAAAGTGAATTTAAAATATACCTGGAATATTCATCCCAAGTTCCTTGTAGCCACTCCATGCCAGATCTTCCCAAGATCTCTGCAGTTGTTGCCAGAGTAGCAGATCTACAAACAAACTTATCTCGATACACCATCACAGGAGCTGGAAACCTGGATCTGCAGCGGGCTAGACGAGCTTTGTGGATCAAATCCCTCATGGGTTGTGCCATGTCCACTGGAGCACTGCAGATAATTATTTTATTTAGAATAGCTAAATCAATCGGAATCTTCAAATTATGATCTGATATTCACATTGGTCAGCAGTAGCGAGATAAAAAAGTATGGAAGTAAAATAACAGTCGGCAGTGGAGATATGCTTACCACTCTTTGTATGTGGTTGGCACAATGAGATGTCTGGGGTAATGTCCACACAGTTCTCCACCTTGATTACTCAGCATTTCAACATTGTAATCCTTCAGGAAAAGACGCTTGCATTGCTGTTCCACTTTGTCGATCATGGGATCAACAAGAGTGGTGTGGTATTGAATCTGAGAATATTGATCGACAAGCCATGGTATGTTCAATTCTTCGTCACTTTCCTCCATTGTTTAATTTGCAGCTAGGGCTGCTGAGTCCTTAACTTGCTCCTAAGATGAACATGTTATGGGTTTCAGTTAAACACAACATAAAATGGTTTAAATACAGCTTTGAAATGAATACACATCTATATCTTTATTATAACTCGCCTCAATGGGAGTTGAATGGTGGCGATTTTTTGCAAGATGCTAGAAACAGGCTAAACTTAGGGGATTTCATTGTCCAATTTTTGATTAAGGCTTGGATTTTTCTAAAAATAAGAAAAAAGTTGGACAAAATGTGTAAAAGGCCACTGAAAAAAAGACGTGCAAATGCACATGCAGTTTGTTACAAGGTTTAAAATCGTGTGCGCATTTCCTACCATTCTTTGATTAGTTTGTTAGGATTTTATTTGCTAAACTTAAAAACGCCTTAACTTTCTACTTACTACAACTATAATGCAAACTTTTCTAAAAATCCAGATCTTCATTTCAGGCCTACATCTTTAGAATTAGAGGTTATAAATTTCGCATGGTGATATGTTATGTGGAAGAGATTGTTTTTAGAGCAGTTAAAATGTCGGAAAATGAGTGTTTTTGAGCAAGGGCTTGATGTCAGAACGTACCAAGTTACCATGACAACTGTTTTTATTTTGTAAAGATTGCATGTGCAATTTAACAAAGTTTTATTTTACATGTCATCATTGTTCTTTTTCTTTCAACAAACCCTCTGCAATAATTATTTCTACATGATAGCACAGAAGATGAAAACAAGTCTTTGTCTACGGTGGGAGGAAGATTCAAATGGCAGAAGAACAGAGTCCTTGCTAGAATTCAATGAAGATAATAAATTTGATTTTTTGAACAATAATCATTTCTTCTTAAAATGCAAGCCATGAGAGTGTGCCATGCCATAAAAGGAAGAAATAGCTTGGACTAAAAAAGATACACAAAGAATTATGTGAAGTTTAAAATAACATGTTGGATGCTCTGAAGTGGAAATTTTAACACTGATAAAAGTCTCTTTAGAATCAATCATAGAGTTTAGTAAACTTTAAAATTGTCTCACATAATGTCAAAGCCTCACGAATTACATGTATCAAAAGTGGACTATTGAATGAACCTTGGTCTAAATCATTTCAACTCAGTATTTCAATTCCTAGTATTTTTGATGACAAACTACGAGCTTCTTGTGCAAAATTAGAAGAACTTCTGATACTTCATTTGAATTTGAATATTAAATTTGAGACACAATACAGTACAATGATAATTATATATTTGTCTGTACTGCCCTGGATGCCAGTCTCCCAAGCCAAATCGTCCTTACCAATATACACCTTCTCCTGGAGAGGTCTATGTGGGTCTGATATATACACCAGTGTCACACACATATTGTTTAGATTTCAATAGAAATTTAGATATCTAAAGGGAGGATGGCTGTGTTCTTTGTCCTCTAGAAAGACAAATTTAAATTTATTAAGAACACAGCCATCCTCCCTTTTAATTTGAATTTGAATTTGAATATCAAATTTGTGACACAATACAGTATAATGGTAATAAGTTAATAATTTAAAATATATAAAGTGAAGCAATTGGTAAATGTGCCACAGGATGCCACCTGGAAGAATCCAGTTCTTTTATCGGGGCACCCTATCTAAGGCCAAACAAAGGATATAGTAATCATATAAACAAAAGAACGACCAGCAAATAACAACAATCAAATAATATAATATAGGTATAGTAAAGATATTGATTGTGCAAAATGCCCCAGCCATAGAATTATACAATTATGTAATTACTGATAAAACAAATGCTTCCTAGAAGAAACTAGTTCTTTTGTGTGGACACTATATTAATCATATTTTGAGAGGGGCGGAGGTGGTTACGCGAAAGAGGGATGAGGGACTGAGGGGGAAGAGAATCGTGAAAGATGACGCAGATGGTGGGAGGGACCCAGTGACAGAAAGTTGAGAATTTAGGAATGGATGGAAGGATGCTGGTTTGAATCCAGTCAAGGAGCCCTTCCAACGTATTCCTCTCAGATTATCATAGTTTTGAACCTGCCCAAATTACTTATATACTCCTGTACCCTGTTTCTCTATTAGCTAAAACTACGCCTCAATACCCACCAATTAAATGCTCAAGCAATGCTAATACAAAGTGGCCATTTCTGTCTAACTTTTTAAGATCCTGGCCACTTCTCAAATTTCTGTCACTGGGGGAGGGAGGATCAACCGGCCAGAGGGCAGGCTGGGGTCCATACCATTACACACTAGGTAACATGTACAATGACGTGAAATCTATGACAGAAATAATTGTTTAACCGATTTAAGGTGACTACAAAATGGAATTGAATTGTAAAAACCGTTTTTAAGCAGGAACTTTTGCTGTTAAAAAAAACAATTATAATCAGTGGCATGATGTTGAAGGTCTCGGGGGCGAGAAGTGGCCCAAAAGTGGCACCCCTCACCCTGCTATCAAGGCATACCAGCCTAGGAACAATATGTGAAATATAGCCGAAAAATCACGATATTTTGCAAATCGTGCAGTTAATCATGCAAAGTTATCTTAAATGTCGATGATAATTTGGCATCCTCTTGAAACGGCACCCCCGTGTAGCTGGGGCTTAGGATGCCACTAACAGTAATAGCAAACTGAGATAGACAAGCCGCAGTAGAAAGCAGTTCAATAAAATCAAAACATCTCTGAGAACACGAGATGAGGTACACAAACTTGGGAAAGACACCAACAAACAATGTCCTACTAAGGTGGATAACTGATCTCAAGTGCTGTCTAGTTTGGAAAACGCAAAATCAAATTGACTACCAATGAAAGGATCCGGCGACAGCAAAGAACATAACACATATCAAAAAGTTACTCTTCCTACCCCCAAGTACAGTGTTGAAGAACGCTATAAGGTAATAGAGTCACTGGATGATGAAGGAAAGAATTAAGAACGTTCATCATGCCTCTTGCAAACTAAACTACCTAACTAAGTACAAACCTCAAATGACAGACAATTTTCCTTAACGCTCCCTACACGCAAACTGCAAACTAAACTACCTAAATAAGTACAAACCTCAAATGACAGACAATTTTCCTTAACGCTCCCTACACGAATTACAAGCCACAGTAGAACCCTAATAGACCACGTATATAGTAACGATATCCTGAATACCCTCAGCTGCAACGTCCTGACCGTCGACATTTCTGATCATTTAGCTACCCTTACGACTATATCGCTCGGCGATTTCCACTACAACCCATCAAAAAGGCGCACCAACATGAAAAACCTGTCGAAACCTGACATACGCACTTTTAATGCCGCAAACAATTTGAAATTCAAAGAATTAATCGAATCTGAAAATTGGGAGGAAATCACGCCTAGCATGAACGCAAATGATATATATGACAAATTTAATGAGATTTACAACAGGCATTATAACTCTGCATATCCAGTTATATCCTCTCAACCGAGAAGAAGATTTCAACGTAAGAATCCAAAACCATTCATGTTACCGTGGCTTGAAGAAGCATGTGCTCGCAAGAATGATGCCTAT
>JH153927.1:319519-346754 GCA_000226015.1 Mnemiopsis leidyi | reverse complement strand
TTTTAAATGTTGAACACGAAGTTAATTTAAGTTTAATTGAAATTGAAAACTTAAAATTTGAATAAGAATTTACTTTCAGTCGACAAAATTTCAGTCCCGGTCCCGGTCAAAATCCCGGTCCCGGTTGCAATCCCGGTCCCGGTTACAGTCCCGGTCCCGGTTACAGTCCCGGTCCCGGCTACAGTCCCGGTCCCGGCAAAATCCCGGTCCCGGCCATTTTTACCAATCCCGGTCCCGGTCCCGGTCCCGGCTGAAAAAGCGATCCCGGTCGATCCTTGGATATGATGGTGGGTATGATGGTGGATATGATGGTGGATATGATGGTGGGTATGATGGTGGATATGATGGAGGTGGCGATTGTGGTGGTGGCGGTGATGGTGGAGGAGGAGATTAGCTTTGTGGGGATGGTAAAGTAATAACTTTGACAAGATTTTGCAAATCATGCCAATCATATAGGACGGATATCAAACACATTTTATGGTCGGTGAGCAAAACTTTACAGTAGCACGGCGTCTTTACCATCTTAAACCATGTTAAAGTAAACGACAAGAATTCAGTAATTTTACTCAATTTAATAATTTACCAATTTTTATCACTTTTTTAAATAACCGTCCGAAAAACGGTCTCTCAGAGGAGACTGTGGAACTTCAGTGCAAGGATTCTAAAATAATAGAAAGTAATAATGCACTACCAAAATCTTCATGATATCGCTATTATTGTTGTGACTAACACTAGCGAAATTAATGTGGTGTTTGTTTTAACTTAAGATCTGGCGAGGCAGACACTGTAAGAACATCTGCATGGCGTATCATTTTGGGAACAGACTTAAAGCTAACAGTAACAATGGCAACGAGCTAGAGTGGTAACCTGATATAATAAATTAGATGATAGATGATCGATTGAATTAGTATTTATGGAACATAACTCTATTATAATGTTGTTCTGAGGATTCAGTTTTCTATTAGCAGAAAAACTCTTGAACTCTGACGATAACCACAACCATTAACGTTAAGTTGCAGGATTTTTGTAATTTTAATATTATTTAATAAGATTTCGGAATTAATAACAACCGACATTTCATTCGATTAAAAAGGCTGGATCACATTTAGGAACCAGCGGTCCAGCGCCATAAGTTTTTCTGTTCATAATTGCAATAAAACTCTATAATGGACTTGTAATTTTATAATCTGTTAACATTGAACATAACTCCTTTTAACAGTATTACGATATGTATGATACTATATAGCAACCACTTTTTCTGTTGCCCCCTAACAGTATCACAAAGTTGCAATAAGGGACAAACACACGACTAACACAACAAACACAGCAACTAACACAACAAACACAGCAACTAACACAACAAACACAGCAACTAACACAACAAACACAGCAACTAACACAACAAACACAGCAACTAAACACAACAAACACAGCGATTAACAAAGCATTTCTGGCAGGTATGGAATGGTCTGAATAAGTTTTCTATGGATAGTGTGACATGGATAGCCTTAGCAATTTTGGGAGGGTTGTTAGTTGCTGCCATAATCTGGTGTTGTAATCGTCCACTCGGAAGATCAAGACCGAGGAGGATGGTAAGAAGAAGAAGAAGGAGGAGACGAAAAAGAAGAAGTAGTGAAGATGGCGAAGATATCGAGTGTGAAGTAGTGTGGGTTTACGAAGATGAGGGAGGAGAGTTGGAAGAAGGGGAATGTTGGGAGTATGAAGACGGGGGAGCCGAGGGGGACGGTGGTTACTATGGTGATGGTGGATATGATGGTGGGTATGATGGTGGATATGATGGTGGGTATGATGGAGGTGGCGATTGTGGGGGTGGTGGTGGTGATGGTGGAGGAGGCGATTAGAAATGAGGATATGATTATAATTTATTAGGTGCCTTGTATGCCGAATGGACAGACATATTTTGAATCTTATAATTCCTTATGGTTTTTATTTAAGTTATATGTCTTTTTTTCAAGTTGGTCTTTTACATGAATCAATATAAGTATTTTATTGGATTCAATATAAGTCTCTTAGTTGAGTCAATATGAGTCTCTTAGAATAGAACATAAATGTCTTTTTTTTCTTTTTTAGGGCCGAAGTATTTCAACAAAAATTAATATTTAAATGTTTTTTTTTCAAATATTGCATTGAATTTATCAGTTTTTCTTTGAAAGTTTTAATAATACATTTGTATCTTATAATTCCTTATGGTTTTTATTTAAGTTATATGTCTTTTATTCAAGTTAGAAAAAAACTTTATCAAAGTATATAAGAATACAGAAATCAACTGAAACAGTACATAAGGTTTAGCCGGGAAAGCGGACCAACTGAATACTGATCCTAACTCAATATCCAGTCGTCATTGCTTATTGCTTACGTGCACCAAAGGGTCCACCTTCAACTGAAACAGATATACCCTGAAAGGGATACTAAAACGTCGATTCGAGGCGTAAATGCCTCCCACAAAACATAGCCCCCACAAAATCAAAGCAATCAAATTATATCATAGTTATAACCAAATCAAGAAAAAATTATATATTCTTATCAATCACGGGACAAAGCACTGCTCATAAAAAGAATCGGCTCACGAAATCATGCAGTGGCATGGGAAGATTCCTCTAATGCTACTTGGACTATTTCATCTTTCCGTATGAATATAGCTACTTATGGCTCTAATTTCTGGGAATTCCACAAATTCTTCAATCTTTAGAAAAGGAGTAAATTATCAACCGGGTAACACGTGCGTGTTTTTTGGAGAATAATATGGGTATGTGAGTTGCTACAATCAATACTTATGCCATATGGAACAATGATGGGGTAAAAAAGGACTTCTTGCTAATGCATTCATCTAAAAGTTTAATAGCTCAACTTTGTCGCTAAGCATTAATTCTATGTAAAATGAGATGGGATCTTGGAATGCTGCAATGGACATAACTTCTCCTACGACAAACTCATCATGCTAATTGCTGACTAATCACCTTCCACCAACCCACCTATATCCATATCAAAACCCTAACTTAATCTTTATTCCTTACAGCTTGCTTTTTTGTTCGTCTCAGAGACACATCGACCACACTGACACCAGCTGATATTCGGAATTCTCCCCCCTTGGAATGAACAAACACGAAGTCTTGCTCATACTAGCCCTCTCGTCTGTGGCGTTTTCTTGCATGTGCCTGATCGTCCATGTCTGCTGGAAACACGGCTACATTCCCATCCCTCGGAGAAGGAGACGCGACATCGCAGCGAGAACACCACGTGCCTCTACTGTCAGTCAGAGGGAGGGCTTCAATATTAGCGGTACGGTCATAGCAGCTAGGCTGTAGAGGGACAAGGTGTTTTGGTTAAGCTGTTAGAGAGAAGGGAGGATCATAGCAGCTAGGCTGTAGAGGGACATAGAGATCATAGCAGCTAGGCTGTAGAGGGACATAGAGATCATAGCAGCTAGGCTGTAGAGGGACATAGAGATCATATCAGCTAGGCTGTAGAGGGACATAGAGATCATATCAGCTAGGCTGTAGAGGGACATAGAGATCATAGCAGCTAGGCTGTAGAGGGACAGGGCGTTTTGTTATGGTCCAGCTGATAGAGAGGATCAGGATTATCTGATGTATTATTCCCAACTTCGGTTGAAATAGCCCAGAGGAACCGACCAGGCCACACTTTTTGAACCATTTGCCCTACGTCTGAGTGTTTATCATTTTAAATATCACTGGGGTCAAATTGTCAACATTTTGACCTTACAACAATCCAAATTTTCTATGGTTATGGTCAAGTTTTTCAAAAATCCAGGCTGTCGTGATTATGGTCAGAGCCTTACTCCTCCTCCCCCCCATTAGAGACGTACAATACACGCTGACACCTAGAGACGGACACTCTTTATGTAAGACCAATGTCTTTCAAATGAGCATGTCTTGATTGCTGACTTCTCTATATTCCATCTGTATGCATCATAGTTTGTGACACAAAGGCAATGAAACGAGTAATTAGCACCTTTATTATTACTAATCTTTCATTTCTTTACGATTAAACTTGTGTAAAACATATCAATAAATGTAAAACTTGAATGATGAATAAAATTTACCCATTATGAGTTGACTCCAAACTTCTCTGAGCAAAAATTTGGTACGGGCAGGTCTTCATATGCATATATATGAAAATGACCCCCTTCCTTGCCCCTGTATTGTTATCCTTAAAGAGCCGTGATTCCCAACCCGGCATATTTACATGATCCTCCACTCTATGTACAAAGCGGCTAACCTAGAGGGTACAGTTGCGTGCTGACATTTAAATATTCTGATGTGGTATTCGAAAGTCCCAGGAGAAAATGTACAGGGTATGCGTTGTCTTTGTTTCACAAAGGCCGGGAGAGGGTTCCCAGCATACAGCGCAGCTCCTTTTATCAGGGGTCAAACCGCTTGGTACAAAACAATTTCAGGGGTTTACTCAGCAAGTAATTACACTGCACAATCCAGAGGCGCAACATCTTTGATCAGCGTCCAAGGTTGCAAACTGACAGTGGCTCGTTTAGCTTGCCTCTACGAGTTACGCTTTTGGCTGATAATTAGGGTGTAGTAACGATTATTTCTATTTGAATAGACTTTATTTTGTGTGACATTGTCATGTGTAGCTGGCTGCTTAACGTATCATATTGATAAGCTTTAACCTGGATTGCCACTTTTGTTTATGTTAGGATTGAGAACTATCTTGTCCTTTCGTAGAAGCTAAATAAATTAAGCTAATTATCACAATAAAGTTTCACAAACTAACTGGTTGGAATTAAAGGCCTAATTCGCCGCCAAGAGAAAATGAAAGTTGGATGAAAAGATGGGGCCAGTGGAGATAAACAATCTGATGATAGGGATGCTGATCCTGTCTGCCCTGCTGGTTGGTCTAGCTTTGCTTGTACAACGTCGAGACTGCACCAAGAGATGCAGGGCGCTTCAGTGCGAAGGGGAAAGGAAAAGGCTGGCCGACATTGAGGCTGGGGGGTTTAGTGAGAGCAGCATCGAAAGTGTCAGCAGTGTCGAAAATGATACGGTCTTTGGGAGTTGCTCTGATGGCATGTGATTCCCTGACTCAAGTGTTGCTCTGATGACATAGGGTCTCCTGAATGGTTTCCTTCACTCGATTTCTTGTTTTATCTTGGCAACTACATTTTGACCTAGCTAAATTAGATAGTTCATTCAAATATATGGATTGGATGAGTAATAAATCTGAGGCTTTCAATGAAAGTACAAATCCTGTGGTCATGAACTGTAAATTTACATCAGGAAAATAGCAATATCTTTTTGTTCTATGCCGCCAGTGAGGTTACTTCAATCGGTAAAAATTCAATAAAAGTTAGACATGCAGTATAAAGCAGTAGTCGGGAATCTGCTGGAAGTGGAATGTTTCGAACAACTGAAGGGAGCCAATAAAACAATGCTTTTATTAAAGTTAGTTGTTGTCCGAACAAAAAGTTGCGGTAGCAGTTGCCTACGTCCCGCAAATGCCGAGTTTTGATCTACACTCGCTACGTCGTTCTATTCCGACAACCGTTTCTCTTTACTAGGACCGTTCTTTACTATTTCACTCAACTTTTATCTCAAATGGACGAGCCGGAAGTAGTCCTCATTCTAGCTTTATCAGCTGCTGGGGCATTTTCTATTGCCCTTATACTCTATAGCTGTTGGAAGATAGGAAGGGAATCAGTGGTTCAAGCTTAACAAGAGTCAGATTCAATCACCTGAAGATTGGGAAGATACGAATTCAATGCCTAAGTTGGGAGGAAATATATATCGACTATTGACGATATCAGAAAATATCAGAAAACATCTCACATCAGAGGAATTCAGGAGGAGAATGCCATTTACCGGTTAACGCTTAGAGAGAGAGACTCTAACTATAAAGTTCCCTGTTAAGTCACCTAATACGAGTCGAGACTCAGCAAAGAATTGAGGATTTACACCAGCTGTTTGATCTCCGGTTCTTCAGATCCCGTTTATGAAACGGAACTACAGCAAGTAATGCGATGAAGGAAATTTTGAATCTGTCCATCCTTAAATGGTGAAATAATGTTAAATCATGTACAACATTTCAAAATCGTAACTTCAATATGGAACATTTTTTTCATGTGTTCATCATTTCTTTCTTTTTTAAATGTCTATATTTTCTAAATTTATTTTACAATATTTGCTCTTTTTTCTGACCTAAAGCTCAATTGAAAACATCTTTCATGCAATTTTCAAACCTGAATATTTTACCTATTATGAGTGTGGGAGCCAAACATAAAAATTGAATATGCAGGAACAATAACAAAAAGAAACGGGGATTTTTATCAATTATTCTATCAACCGATTAAATTTGGAGACAAAACCCGGTACAAAACACATAATATTGACGAAGACTGACAATGGGTGATGGTGACGACTGCATCTAAGCTATAGTCGTCCGGTCTCTACGCCTTTGGCATTATATTATTTGAGCCTGTATTTTTAATGCCCGGCGTCTTTTATTTGTTTCTGTTAAAATAGATCGGACATTAAATTTCCTCAATAATGGACACGCCGGCGATGTTGTTAATCATGGCTCTGTGTTCTGCTGCGTTAACCTCTATCGGCCTAATCATTTACAGTTGGTGGAAGATAAAGAAAATGGAAAAACTGAAGAGGCAGAGAGAGATGGAAGGAACAAGGGAAGCTGGCATCTAAACAGAACATTTGATGGTAATGCGAATTTGAAAAGGAAAATGGTAACGACATCCTTCAAGATGCGCGACCCTCCACCATGGCTTGCAAACTTTTCAACTTCTAACAAAATTCTTGAGTTAGGAGACATTAATTCACCAGACTTCTATCAAATGCAATGACGAAATTCCAAAGAAATGCCATGAGAATCTGAGTCAATTATCCCAACTAAACGGAAAGACGTGAACAGAACATTTAAGTATGCAGGGACATTACATGCCAGTGGAACAATAACGTATGTAGCAGCCAGGTATGCCGAACATTTTGACTTCGTACGGCTACTTAAGCTCAATCAAATCACAGTCTCTCAGTCTTCGTGTTTCATATAGCAACTTTTTCTATGAATCGATGAATTCAGCCGAGTCCGTAACGACTGAAAATCCTCATCAAGGATTGGACGGGCCAGAAGTTCTCCTAATTTTGGCACTCTCCACTGCCGCCTTTGTTCTGATAGCCCTCATTCTGTACGCTTGTTTGAAGGAACGCTTCGCAACGCCCGTACCAAAACCACCGAAAGAAAAACGACGGTATTCGAAAAGGAGTGAGAGAAAGAGTAAGAGTATCATAAACCACAAAAGTAACGCAGTGGAAAGCTCAGATGTCAGCGCCACTGCCATGATTGCAGCTAGACGTTAGACGCAAGCCGCCGAATGCTGGTTTTTATTTGTGACCGATTAAATAACGTTTTCTCCAAAGTTGTTTTGTATGATTTATGAAAGAAGTTCATCATTTGGTTTGAAGTTTACGCCGTTGTTAAATAGATTATAGATCCTCAATCAAGTATAGCTAACTGTTTCAAATTGAGAATTAATACCCTTTTCCTTTACTTGTAACTTAACTTGATACCATAATGATATAGTGGTGAATGGAAGTTTTTGTTCACACACTAAATAATTTCATCTACAAGAATGTTAGCTTCTTATCACACATTAAACATTATTAAACAATAGCCCGACACGAATATTTCTGTTATAGTCACTCGCCCTTGTCGCATCCAGACAATGGCATCTTGCCGAATTTCGTATCTTGAAGCTAAGTAAAAGACAAACGATGACACGGACGGATCACTTAAGAGTCACAGGGTAATTAGAATGTTACCGTGAATACTGACAATACTCGATGAAGGCGTCTAAAAGAGCGTACAATGTCGTGACTGTGATGCAATGTCTGCGATGATGCCAACACAATGTCTGATTAGTTAACGCGTCTATCGCACTAGATCCACGTCCGAGGATATCAGGGTGATTGTTCAACCTAAGCAACCAAACTCATATCCTGTATTATGAAACAGTTACTCCGTTTTTCACGGTGCGATTATTTTTTGTGACCGCATGGTTACGTTCCACAAAACGCAGGTTAACCATCGTCATTGCGATAACATCAGTTATTGAACTTCGCCTCGCATCGACTGATTTTCGCTGAACTATTTAAATCAACTTTACCTCATGCAGTAACTGCAATGATCGGCCTAGCCTCGGGCGATTATTGCATTTGCACGTTGTGGTGTATGTGAAAAACAGAGATGTGTAATTAAAGTAATTGCGTAATTGCAAGCGATTAAGAATCCAAAAGAAATGCTTTATAAAATCCAGCACAGAACAAGTCCAGGACCAGTCACCAGTCTTCCCTGATACGAAGAACAATGATCACGTTCATCTGTAATTAATTACATTCGACTGACAAATACTCTTCAACAATGGTTTAAGTGGATCAAAAATGCACACTAGGATTGCATGCACTGACGGAGTACGTAGCCAATCTCGTGGCCTTGTCTCATGTACTAGATTCCACATAGTTTGTCAGCTTATCCGGACTGTCCCGATCATGTCGCCTCTAATGAGATACCCTGAATTGTGGGTGGTAATCCTACTGTTCTCTGTAGCACTCTTCTTCATTGGTCACGTGATCTACTTCTGTATCAAGCTGAAGAAACCCAGATCGTGTTGCGGTGACACCTACAGATAAAGTTATAACAGGTCGGGGAAGTGCATGGACCACGGAACTCTTGTAAGTCATTGTCGACTCAGTGCTGCTTGTGGAAGGTAGTGAAGTGGAGACGTAGGGCTGACAACGAGTAAAAATGCAACAGAATAACTAAGAAATCGAAGTGGACAATTACACGGGGGTCATTGACTGTGTTTTTGAAGTTTCTCCTCCCTACCTATTTAGTAATCTCACGCAAAGTGCCTCATGCCATGAGGCGGCCATTACCTGCATGTTGTACATCAAGCACGTGTAGTGAGTTAGCAAGTCTATTTTCGTGTATCTTTATCATGATGTGCATGTATTTAAGATTTATCAACACTACGGACAGAATCATACTGGCTATAAAAGCTGTACGTTTGTTGTCGAGTTCATCTGTTTTCGTATGTCTGCAAGGTCTGATGTATGGATACACAAGAAAACTACACCTCAGGCCTGGACGTCCCCGCGACGGTGGGCATAGTGATCGGGGTTTTCTTCCTCTTCCTCATCCTGCTGATATGTAGTGTTGTTGCATGTGGTCCCCATCTCTTCTCCCTTTACAACAGAGTGTTTAGGACTCCACAGTTTACTTCAAACCGTAGAGACAGTCTGGAGGTCGGTAGAGAGTCCGACTACCAGAACCGCCGAGTGATTGTGGGACTGGGAACGCTCTACCCGGAAAGTCCTAATCCAGAGATGATTCCAGGTCACGTGACCAGCCCAGCGCCCCGTTCTAGAGACTGTCATACAGGAGAAACCTCACAGTTAGCTCTCTCCTCTCCACCACCTCTTCTCTCCGAGTCACGTGATCTGCCTGATGTTCAGTATTGGTCGACACAGAAGACTTTGTGTATTGATAAGAGACATTTGGAGAGGCAACAAGGGCCGGTTTTGTCAGAGACAGCTATCGGGCAATAAGGTAACCACACGATCAACTATTGTTATATTAAATATTTTCCGAAAGCTGGAACAAAATTTATATCCCGTTTTATACATTCGGGATGCTGAAGATCCCGACAAGACGGACTTTTTGATAACCAGTATGAGTTTTACACTACTACCTCATCCCTGGGTTTTTAGGGGAATTTATTCGAAATTTGGCTCATTTTCAATAGAGCGAATATTAGGAATTGATTCTTTGTTAGATTTCACATAGTTGTTTTTAGTCAAAAAAGTAAATAAAATGCCTCCCGGTTCCTAAGCTACTCAGCACTCAAGTTGACGCGTAAAAACACTGCAGTTCCTTATAAATCATTAGTGACATTTATCATTGTTTATATGACTGACTATAGTTGTTCCGAGCTTACCTAGAAAAATAGTCTATATCAAGTTCAAGGTTTTGTGCCTTGACAGTGCTTCGAGTTTGCTGCAAAAAATCAGGCGGGACACGGATATATCTTGTGGATGAGACAAGTATATTTACAACATTTGACAATGAGTTACGGAAGCGAGTTATGTGCCCCGCCTCGATTAAGCTGTGAATGTCCTTGCTGTACGGCATGTTAAACACTTATGTCATGTCAATATGTTCGTATACTACATCTTCTTGATCCAATAATCTTCCCTAGGAAATCTTAGAAGAATCTGTAGAAAATATCAAATTATCAGGATAAAATTCAGATTTTTAAAGGAAAAAACCGTAATAGTTAACATACCGGCACAAAATGAGCTGCAATCTGCAAGATTCTGATGTGTTTCCCTCGTAATACTCCTCTTTCAGCTTTCTTATGACAGGCATTGCTATTAGCCCTGAATAACGTAATTTGATTTTGAATCGGTGAAAGTTCCTTATCAGATGAAAAATTTGACCTCAAAAAGTCTAACTTTAATAATTTACAAAGGTTTACAGATAAATAGTCGATCGTCAAAATAAAATAGCATCTAAATATATTATCAATAGATGAAAACACAGTTTCCCAACCAAGAGTGTGTATGACAAAGTTCGGACCTTCATAGCTAGCACAGGCGTCTATGCCGTGAGCCAGCGATCTCAGTATCTTGGTCGTATCCGTCTCATAGATCTTGATAGCAAGAGACTCGAGCATCAACAGCCGTTCCTCAGAATCTGGCGATATGAACACTCCCTGGAAGCCGTTCTTCTGTCTGATTTTTTGTGAAATGTTTAGATTGAGAAAATTGAAGTTATTAAGAATTGGACCTATGAGGATGAAAGAATAGCTTTATTGTCCATTATATCAGGTAACATCTTATACAAACTATGGGAAAATTTCTCAGCCGAGGGGAGTCTATATCTAAGACTTTCAACAAATGTAGTACAGCTACACAATTTCAAGCGAGAATTTATCATCTGAAAATAGTTTTCCTTACTCCAAAAGAAGTTTAGATATCTTGACGGGACACGCCTTCGTGTTTGGACTGTGGTGGTAGAAATAAGACGCAGTCAAGTGTCCCTCTAACAGCTGAAAGGAAAACTCAGTTTTAATCGTAGACATTATCTCTTTTTATTTTTTTAGTTTCGATCTTTTACTTCGTGCTCACTGCTCATGCTGGACAATATCATATACTTCTAAGTTCTAACGTTCTAGCTTTGAGTTGCGACATTTGGGAACAACCGCGACCAAAGTTAGGCGCACGAGTTTAGAATTAGAATAAATCGAATTTTATTTCATTAATCATTCCCTTCTATACATTGAATTTATCTATCCATCTTACAGCAGTGTTTATCAGCTTATCTAAAACATAATCCCGTCCATGGCCAAAGAACGGTTCTCTACTTTATGAAAGAAGAACAAGTACAAACGCGTCGGGAACTTAATAAGGCCTCCCGCGCTCTGCTACCTCCTGCAGTGGTGAAATAATCGCCTAACTCCCGATCCGCGAATTTTTCGAGGTTTACTGAGGAATTACACAACTAAGGGAAGAGCTCAGATTGGGTTAGAACTTATATTTCCTCTAATGCTAAATGCACCTTAGTATGCCGAACTTGTAACTTCCGACAGCATAACTGCTTTGGAGAAACTTACGCAACGTTGTTAAAATTTTGAGCGATGGGTTGTTAGCTTTTATGACGAAACTTATTAATGTGGATCGCAGCTTAACGCCTCAGTATACAGTAACACCAATTGCAGAGTTTTTAGTTTGCAGAGTGCAGAGAGTTCGAGCACTGAATGCGAGCCTTGTGTAATGTGTGAAATAAGGGACTGAGGTTTTCTACCCTCGTCATGTACGTAACATGTTGTTATCCAATTTCCTGCAAATTTTTGGTTTTTGTTAGTATTCTAAACATATTTTGATTTTTGAGCCTTTCAAATTTCGTCTAGACTTGCTATTGTTGTCATTCTCGGCCACCTGTCGATTTTGGGCTCTGCTAAATTTAACACGCGAGTTGCGGTGCCTTCTCTTTTCGGCGTAATATAACTTGCTTGGTCCATCAGATATTGAGGATGCTGCTTTGGACTTTAATTTTATCAACATTGCTGGGTCCGTAATGTTTCAGCGGAATGAGCAAGTCAGGAAATTAACGAATTTTAAAAATGTAACGAAGACTAAGGTGTCAGGATTGGAATAAACAACTTCAGCTAACTGTTTGTTCGAGGGTTATCAGGCTGCCCAAGCTAGCAATGCGAAGTATGATGCAGCTAAACTCTGTTTAGAGAAGATCAAAACAGAAATGATTACTCTTTCACGATCAGTTTTGAAACTACAGCAGCAGTTACTTGAGAGTCAGTCTAATCACGCAGAATCGTCCGCTGTTGCTGATAGCGCTGTCGAGAATGTGAAGTTTTGTCAGATGCAGCAAGGAAATCAGTTCCAGTTTTGTCAGCAACGAAACTTAAAAAGCTGTGAAAGAAGCGGTAGCAGGAATGAGGCAGTAAGCAGTAAAACCCCGATCTGCTTTTTTCATTTTTAGAGAGAAAATATGTTAAAGAGATGAGTAATACTTGTATGTGTATGTAACCAAGTTATGTTGGGTGCTATCAGTTGAGTATACTTATAAATCCACGTACGCGTAACTCAAGAGCAAACGACCGAAGAAAGTTGACGAAGTGAATGTTAATCATAATTGTTGACCCGGGCAGAATATCACTTTATTCTAAGAGGGGAGAGCCTTTTCCGGTCAATCAGAATATCACTTTATTTTAAGAGGGAGAGCCTTTCCCCGGTCAAAAGGAGCAACCAACTTTTTTCTGGTTTTTGGTAAATTTTGTTAGTAATATAATACCTTTTTTTGTATTTCAGTTAGTTACACAATCAATGACAGTCATAAAATGCAAAAAAGAGGCATAAAATTTATAAATTATATCAAATTTTTTCAGAGTATATCACGTAAAAACTTACACGATTATCAAAATATAAAGTAATTATTGCAAAAAAATGTTAACGGGTTGAATAGCCGATCGACTTAATAAGAAAATAAAAATCAGAATCGTGTCCTTGTTAAATCGAGTCCCATGATTAAGAGTAATAAGTCAAGTTATCCTCCACATCAAGCCTCCAGTGCGTCACAGCGATCTTCCCTCACTTTGTAGACATCCGTGCTATCACCACAGAACGTACCCAGATCCATAAATGACTTGTACTTTTTGAAAGCTTGCGAGAAATCAGGACGTTGAGACGACTCTGAGATCAGTGGCCAGATGCTCTCCCACAGTTTTCCATAAGCCTTCATCAAGGGTTTCGAGAACATCACATCGAAAGCATCCTTGGCGCAGCAAGAGTAGAATGCGTCAGCAACTTCTCCAGCACAGCTCGGCTCACATATCGCTTCTCTCTGCATCCCCAAATAGGCATCCACGAATCTGTTGGCAATGGAACTAATTGATTCCGTCTCCATATTAAATGAAGCCACGGTGTGTAAGTAGGACACAAACGCATCCTCTATTCTGATCAAGGAAAGGCAGACATCTTTGGAGCTAAAGGTGTTGTCGAGGAATGTTCCAGCAACGGAGAACATCCTAGTGAGCTCAGTGATGCACTCTTTTCCGTCCTTGACGCCACATCCCACCTTCATGTAGCCCTTGAAGATCTTGCTCAAAGCCCCCCAGTCGAAGTTGTCCACCACATGGTCGAATACACTCCTGTCAATTCCGAGGAGAGAGAAGAGCCTACCGTCGTAGTTTGTGACACAGTTGACAGAGGCGTCCACCAATCCGGGGCAGTCACACAGCGCTCTGGAGATGGGGTTTGCAAAGTATTCGAATACAACAGCATACCTTTCTGAGTAAGACTCAGCCATGACGAATTTGGCAAGACCATCAGGTCCGCTATCCTTGAAGTATCTGAACAGCTCACAAGGCTTAAGTCTACACTCTCCAAGCCTCTTGAATCCGTCCCTGCAGTTGCATCCAAGCAGCCAGCTCTCGTCCGGGGAGCACTTTTTGGTGTCGGCAGGACATATCTGCTGCTCCACTATGGCTAGCGTGGCAACGATGGTGTCATTGTAACCGGTCATGTCTTCGTTCAACAGGTGTTCTTTTATCATGCCATTCCACATGTTAATTGCGTGAGACATCCCCATTTCAAAAGCATCGAAGTAGTCGAAGTCTCCAGCACCTTTTCCTTGTGCCATGGCGAGCACCAAGCATGATACGAGGAGGCAAATTATTTTCATCCTGTTAAAAGAAGTAACGTTTTTTCAAGATCATCAAAATATGCTATATGTTTGACATTTAAGATAAAAATGACGATATACGGCTAGTGGTCGAAAAAGGTCTGACTTGAAGAAGTTTTTTAAATAGGTTGTTGATCTTCGAGTGGTCATACGAGTTTTGATGAATTTTCGGCTTAAATCAAAGCTCTTTGCTAGTTTTCCCTCAACAAGAACTGCGCCCGCTTAGTTAGGTCTCAGGCGGACGCTAGATTTCCATCTCGCCAATTTTAAAGAAGCTTCTTTGATCTGCCTATTGCTAGTGCTAGATGCAATTGGATTTGAGCAGCAGATATACTTTAAATATAATTTCTGCCGCACAGACTGTTGATGGAAGTCTGCGGCAGCTGCAGTGAAAATATAGGCCATGAAACTGGAACAATTTTATTGCAACTTGTGTGATGATTTTGATACCAGCGGCTGTAAATATGTACTGGTCGTGGTCTTTGGTTTGGAAAGCTTAAAACCGGCCTTGAAATGATTAATACGGAAAGTTAACTCAGGTACAGCCGAGCGCGATTCATGAGATATGCGATTCCTGAAGTTTTAACAATAGCTGATCCAATCGGTTCATTGCAATGTGTTCATGAATGTTCAATTCGTGTTTTTTCATTTTTTGTCACGTTATCTAATATCCGTAAATTGTATCGTGTTATCGCAAAATAAATTTTAAACTTAAAGTGGCATAAGAAGTAAAAATTAAAAATGTATCAATTGGCCATAGTTGCACATAAACTTAAAGCCATAGATAAGTCAGATAAGCATTAGAATTGAATATCAACTATTAAGTTGACATAATACTTCAAAGTAATACTCTGATAGTGATACGTACGCCGCGCAGCGGTAATGAACTTGCGGAGGCAATTTGTAAAACAAGCAACGTCGACATGGTAACGGTGGCGCGCACTGTGTTAAATTGCTTTGTGAGTCGTGACCCCGAACAGCGGACAGCGGACACCGCCATCTGCCCACCCACTCACCTACCAGCACCAAAATCCGACAACTTTAAATCATTTACTTACTTTTTTGCCTTCGGCAAAAAAGTATAAGAGATGGAAAAAATAAGTTAAAAGAAAAAAGTGACCTTTGTCAAAGTCAGGTCGATACGGAAACATCTCAAAAAAACAAGTTCATCACAGATGGCAGGAACCCGAACTGATTTGTGCAGTATGCAAGTCACTTAAATTAGCATTAAAACTTGGTGGAAATCAGAGTAGCAGATAAGCTAATTGAGCCTAAATTACGATCTGGACCAGGAAGAGTTGAAATCTTGTTTATCAGGAAAATATTTCATTGCGTGATATCAAATCTACCAATGGGTAAACCCGACGCGGATTTGCTGTAGTCTGTGGAAAATTGATAGGCTTCCAAGGTCTTGCCATCTTTAAAACTCCAAATTTAATCAAGACATCTGTGCTCTGTCTAGCCATCCCGTAAAGCGCAATTCGATCAGAGCAGCTCATAAGTCCAGTTCGGTTATGGGAAGGAAGATAAGAAATTTCACTGTCTCATTTCACTTTCACTTTCACCAGTTGATACTTGCCGCGATTCGACAGAATGAACGTCACCCACTAATCCATGTCACACACCTAATAGTTCGAATAGTTTCTAGTCATTGGTGTCGTCCGTTAACGAGAACAATTTTTACAAGTCCAATCTTTCAAAAAAATTGAAAGTGATCATCAAGTTATTTAAATTAAACTTTACACAAAATGATGTTGTGTCTAGTTTTGTGTCTAGTGTTGTGTCTTGTGTTGTGTCTAGTGTTGTGTCTTGTGTTGTGTCTAATGTTGTGTCTTGTGTTGTGTCTTGTCTTGTGTCTAGTGTTGTGTCTTGGGTTGTGTCTTGGGTTGTGTCTTGTGTTGGGTTGTGTTGTGTCTTGTGTTGTGTCTTGTGTTGTGTCTTGTGTTGTGTTGTGTTGTGTCTTGTGTTGTGTCTAGTGTTTTTCTAGTGTTGTGTCTAGTGTTTTGTCTTGTGTTGTGTCTTGTGTTGTGTCTAATGTTGTGTATAATGTTGTGTCTTTTGTTGTGTTGTGTTGTGTCTTGAATTATGTCTTGTGTTGTGTCTAGTGTTGTGTTAATGTTTTAAAACTTTGAACATAACTTATATACAAATAATTTGAGCTAGCGGATGGTATTCAGAGGGCATTAATGGAATGTACTGTGAACTGGTCCCAAGTCCAGTCGCCATTTTATCATTTATGTCAAATATCCGTGTTTAGTCATTGATTACTCATCTAGTGTCGTGTCTAGTGTTGTGTAACATCTTTTTAAAAAGAAAGATGTTGCACTACTTCCTACTTTGCATGAGTATGTTGACCAATTAACATGTTAAAGAACAACTATTGAGATGAAGGAAAAACCACACAATTTTGTGGACTGGTTATTATAAACGTCATAGACGATGGCATGGATTAAAACAACGAGATTATCACTAACTAACCTGCTTTATAGCTGAAGCGATAGAACAAGGGTCTGAACAGTCGTCTTTAGAAAACCTGAACACAACCGCATCACTACCGCATTGTAAAGAGTTCGAGACCGCAATGCGGCCCTCCTTCACCGACGTGATCGTGAGGCCTGCGGACGACGTTAGTAAATTTTCTCACGTCAAGCAGCGTACTGCATCAGCCAAAACTGACAGATCTATTTTCAAATCTGAGTCTAAGAATAAACTTTAATAGCTCCAGCTTTTACAAAACTTTAAAATCCGACTTCAAGTCCACTTTAAGTTATGATGTTCTAAGAATCCACCTGCGTATATCTTTACAGAACCTCTAGCTGCTTTGACAACGTTGACGAGACTTATCGTGCTGCAGTCCTGGGTGACAAAGGCTTGGATTCCGGAGGTCTGAAGTTCGTGATAGTACGAGGGACGGACCGAGGGTGTCGGGGACGGACACATCACAGCAAAATCAATGTCTGTGAACTCTGCCTGAGAGAAAACGATTTCAGCTGATCTCGTTTTTGATATTCGTGTTTAATCAGCAATATAAATCAGCAGTATAAATCAGTATGTCTGAACCTCAGTATACTCAGTATTTCACCAAATGATTTGACCCCACCTAATTAAGGCAGGTTCCGAAATTAAAAAAATGCATAATTCTGGAAACAGCCTTGTGCCGGTCCCTAATCGAACTGATAAGAACATAGGAACAAATCTGCAACCAATTAATATCTACCTTGCAGATGGTTAAATCATAAGCCTAAAATGTGATAAAACCTTGCAGATGCTGCGCCTGGTCTTGCCGTATGGACTCTTCACGAAAGAAACACACATAGATGGATCAACTTGTACGTCCATTTCCTCTGGTTCCGGGTAGTCAGCCAGTTCTGAAAACAGAAAACTGTCTGGACTTTGGGGGCAAAATTTCACGGTTTTGTTTCTATCATCGTGCCGCAGCAAATAGCAACACTTTTTGTTCGATTGAACATTAAAAGATGTATTAACAAACAATAAAAAAGAAAAAGATGTATTTAAAACAATAAGCTCCTTTAACTGTTAAAATTTACCTTCGGTGATGGTCTTTGAGAAGTTGTCTTCGTTTCCTGTAACGATCGGCCTGGTGCGGTTACTATTCCCGCGTCCTGCCTTCTCCCCGTCTATTCTAGTTGACGACAAGACCGCGACCGGAGCACCGCTGTCCACTTTTCCCTCGCCCCTAATATGTTTGGCAAGGAGTTCGTTGTACAACTTCCGGTTCTTGTCGTTTATCGGTCCTGGAGTCTGACCCTTAGCCACTAGCATGTCCCGGACTTCCTTGTTTGACAGACTCTCAATGTTGATGTTGCTGGGGTTGGTCGCAGAACGAACAGGGGTTCGTTTGATTTTAGGTGTTGCGATGTGAGGAATTTTAGTAGCACTGGGGGGTTCAGGAAGAGACTCAATGTATAAGGGAGGTGAAGTCGGGGTTAATTTCTCGGGGCTGGAATCTTCCGCCAGTTCCGCTTCTAACTTGCTCTTCCTTCTGGCTTTACTTTTAGTTTTTGTATCTGTTTTCCGCGCTGGCGTGGACTGGAAGGACGGTTTTGGGGGAGAAACGATTGTCGATTTGGAGTCTTTGGGCTGGACATCACCGTCACGATACTTCTGTAGCAATCGCTCGTAGAGGACCCTGGTTGAGGGCATCACCGGACCTGGAGGGAGAGATTCATGGTAATCGTCCCAACTTAGGGCATCACAACTCGTGATATCACGGTCTGTTAGGTCGACCAGACAATAATATTTGAAAACATGCGGTGCAATCCTACCGGGGGTTTCTCCGAACTTCTCCAGACAGTGACGAAGCTGCTTGTCGGACAGATCTGCCACTGGCACCTTGTCACAGTCCGATTCCGGCTCGTCCACCTTCGACTTTTTGTTGTTGGTAATAGGAAGAGCGGCAATCGTCTGACGTCGTTTAGACATGGTTGAGCTAGGTGAAGTTATAGGTGAGTGACGTAGGTTATTCAGTGCCATAGTTTTAATGTTTAAATCTTGTGGTTATTTTCGATGCAGAGCTATCTATTCCCCCCATCTATTCCAGCCACATATTTGGGCTCATATGCTGAAAAGAATGAATTGTAAGTCAAACACCTGACCGCGAGAATAATAAAACTTGCTCGAAAGTCATAGTTTAAATGTTAATTTATTAACATACACAAATACATAAATATGCAGTAAATAATAGCACAAACCATATAAATGACAAAATAAAAAGTAAAAACTATTTACAAAACCCTAAAAGTTAAATGCCCGCTTAAAAACGAGAACTTGCTCGAAAATCATCATTCCGTAACCCCACGATAAGCTCAATAATTATAAGCTTAATTTTGAATTCGTTGTCAAAATCAAAATTGAAGAACTCCTGTTTTTATATCTGCACTGTAACCTCTAACCGAATACCAATGTCCCAAGATCTCCAATATTATTACATTTTGCATTTACAGTTCAAATAATAAACTCTCCTTAACCAACGCTCCTGGCCAAGTTAGAACTAGGGCTGCTCAGTGAGCTGGCCAGCCTGGTTTTACTGGCACTAGCGAGCAGGTTGAGGCCGGCCATACTTCGTCTCTTGACGATCGGGTTACTGGATTGGTAGTAATGGTTAAAATCCAGTCTTAACATGAACTCGTCAATGTACGGCTTGTAACCGGAACTGTTCGAACTTTCCGCGACTATGGGAAATAAGTGTTATCTTAAACGCAGGTAAAATGCTGCTGCGCTAACTATTGTGTTGTGGTAAGAGTAAAGAAGATAAGGGTTAAAGAAAATAATGACTATGAACAAAGCTTGTAAGAAAAATGGTGGCAGTTTTACCCTTTAAGATAAAGACGGCCTGCTTGGTGAAATCCTCGTGTCTCTGAATGATCTTGTCGAAATGGGGATGAGTCACATGACCTTGAAGGTCGGTGGTAAACTGGGCACTTTGTAGCAGCTTCACGAACAGAGTCACGTGTTTGAATATCTTCAATATTATCTCGTGGGGAGCACGTGTACTTTCCCCCAACAATAATCTGGAATGTACAATAACAAAGGTTTAAGTTCTGTACATAAACTTTTACTGCATCTAAATGGTGCAGTGCCTAGAACAAAAAGCGACAACCAGTTCCCGTAAAAAACCCTGACTATAACCTGTTATAAAAGTTAAGAGTACCTCTCCATAGCATTGTTGAGGTAAGTCTGATGAGCCTGCTGTAACTGAGACACACTTCTAGCTCCCCGCATCTCAGCCTGTAGCTCATGCCAGGAAATGTTGTGTAGCTGATGTGTCATGTAGATTTGTACGGCGTGCAGACATTGGGACACTTCGTACCGGCACACTTGTAATCGTCTCATCTGGGCAAATCCGCCTTTAACGTCCACCGATCTGCGAGAATTGGGAGTAGAAGTCAGAGAAATTATAGGATTGGTGCACTGGTCAGTTTAGCTATACTCCCTAAATTCCTTTCAGATAACACAGCATTGAAGAAGAAGATGTGGCAGCATAAATTAATCTTGAAATAGTCAGTTTTATACTCGTGAAAAACGACAAAGGAAGTGAAACATTACCCTAGCAGAAACCAAATCTTGTCAAGCATGAAACAGCCATGTTTAAGCTTCAGTAGGAACTTAAATATCTGAAAAGGGAAACCCGGTTATTTCGGTCAGGCATTGGACAGAATGAGTTATCTATATATTAATTTCAAGAAATTTTCGATTTTAGTTTGCCGTGAACTTTCATAAGTATTGGGGGTCATACCAGCACTTCAATGTGCAATTTCCTAAGAACAGTAAGAATCAGGTTATAAAATATTAACCTCGTTATATTTATAGAGACAGTTATCAGTAACTATGATGTTACTCGGCCAATCCACATCGTACCTCAATACCAAGCAGTTGAGTACGTCTCCAGACACTGAAGGAAATAACCCACGTGAATTCGCAGTACTAGCGCGGGGCGCCGGGGCCGCGCGAGCCGCGTTTTATGTTTCGGCTCGAGATAACAATTCAACTCAGCACACACAAAGTACTTCGCGCGTTACGTAAACAAAAGCCGTGAGTTTTGTAATGTGACCGAACCTTGATTTCCAACGCTTTCCAAGGTGAGTCGGTTATTGATTTTGGAGCACTCCATTGCTTCGTGAAGAACAGCGTTAAGTGTAGCAGGAGAGGACATAAGATCCATTCCACTGTCAATCTAATGGTATGCTTTAAGTAAACAGTACATAAAGTTATATAGCAGAATAAGTCTTAGAGGGTAAAGTGCGTAATGAATTATCATAGGACAGAACAACTCGTTAATTTAGTCATCATGTATGCAAATTACACATCAGTACGTTGACTTACGTTTTTCTGGGACACATGTAATGCAATGTTACATTTGCTGTTTTAAAACAAATAGCAGATTAAAGATATTATTGGGCTAAACACAAACTTAAACCAAACATGTTAGATGCTAAGGACATGTTAGATGCTAAGGACATGTTAGATGCTAAGGTCATGTTAGATGCTAAGGACGAACCATGTTGAATATTCCTTTGGACAGTGAGTCTCCAAACATACCATCACTCATACAGAGGTAAGATCTGAAATTGTACACTTGTAAGCATATTAACCAGGTAAACTAAATTTACCCTGGGATGATTCCTCATTTAGCAATCTTATGTTTTGGTACTTGAACTCGAACTTTTTTCTCACCTGAGAGCTTCGAAGTGGTCGTTAATCTTGAGCTCTTCCACGAAGTACTTGACGGCGGCACTATTTACAAGATATGTTTGAAGAAGAAGGGGCTGTAGAAGTAGTCGTCCAAGCGTTATTTCCAGGGTTCGGTGCATGTCTACTTCGTCTATAAATGTGAGGTTAAAATTACATAACTTTAGTATAGTACACCAGGTGTTATAATTAGCATATCGTTAAGAGGAGAAGAAACTCTGTCGAAGAAAACAAAACCTGTGTCCCTGCATGACCATGTCACCAATAATACCAATACTAAAGGGGCACCTGGAATATTCTAGATCTTGTAACGAGGACCCTTCTCGATCTCATTTAACCCTAAATAAATAAAATTACCGTCATCAGGAGTCTCCTCAGCAACGTAATATCTAGTGAGACGTTGTGTCATGATGTTAGGGTTAGGACCTGCATCTAACTCGGGGTAGGACAGTCGGATAGGCTCTATCTGATATTCCATCTCTATCCCAGAGTCATCTGTAAACAAAGTGTTATTTGTAATGTCGGATAGGCTCTATTTGCTATTCCATCTCTATCCCAGAGTCATCTGTGAACAAAGTGTGATTGATATTGTTTGAAGGGAGGTTGTTTGAAATCCGGACTTGCTAAGTTAGTTCAAACATTTTATCACGGTGCTTGATCTGTATGGTGGCAAATAATAGTTCGAAAACCACCCAGAATATTTAAACTTACCGCCCAGAGACACTTGGTAAACATTCCTGCTCTCCTCAACTTTATGTTGATCTTCCTGCTGAGGTTGCCCATACAATATCTCCTTCATCCTGTCAACATCCTTACTTTTTGTAGTGCCACCTTTAGTTGACGGTGTAGGTGTTACAGTTGTAGTCTCACTTTCAGTTTCATGCTCCCTAACACTTTGTTTCAAGGAACTGTATCCAGATGTTGAGACATCTCCATACAGCAGTTCTTTCATTTGTCCTGCTGGTTCGAACTGCACAACATCGTGAGATTTTGTTGATGAAGTGTGAGGGTAAAGGATCTCTTTCATGTCACTTCCCTCGCTGTTCAGCCTTGACAAAGGCTGTTCAGGTTTTTCTTCGTTGGTTTGATCTGATTCAGTTTTAGAATATAAGATGTTTTTCATTTCGCTTCCTTCACTATTCAGTCTTGATAGAGGTTGTTCTGAATTAACATCGTCACTATCGTTTGATTCTGATCGAGAATACAAAATATCTTTCATTTCACTACCCTCGCTGTTTAGTCTTGAAAGAGGATGGTCAGATTTTACTTTACCACATTTATCTGATTCGACATTCGAATATAAAATGTCTTTCATTTCTCTTCCTTCACTATTTAGCCTCGAAAGAGGTTCTTCAGATTTTACATCCACTTCAACAGACTCGGCTTGAGAGTAAAGAATATTTTTCATATCGTTTCCCTCACTATTTAATCTCGATAATGTCTGTTTTGAATTCGAGCCATTCTTCTTCTCTGTCTTTGTTCCCCCGTACAACAACTTCTTCATCTGTCCATCTGGTTCATATTTTTGTTCTTCCTTAATTTCTGAAGTCATTCCTGGACTGAGCGTAAAGGATATTTCTGAGTCTCCGTCCGACACATCCTCACTATCTTTAACTTCCTTTTTATCACGAGGTATCAAGTTTGAATCCTTATTTTTAGCAGTTTGTGTAGTAGGGGTATCAGCTTTTTCAGCAGTTTCATCTGTTTCAGATACAGTATTTTCATTATCAACCTTCCTGGTTGAACTTTCAGACATAACAACTCCAGAGTTTTCAGGTTCATCCTTCCTTGAAAGGAGATCATTAGTAACACTGATGTTTTGCAGCTTTGCACTCTCGTCCACCTCAATATCGATGTTGATGTCAATTGGCTGGTCCCAGACTTTTCTGGTTCGGGATTCAGAAGAAGTTTTCTCAGTATCCTCAACAGCAGGTGTATCCAGCCCGACCTTCACGTCTGCTTGAACTTGAGTTGCACTTCCTCCTCTACCTCCCATGTTATCTCGCAACTCCTGGTTTAACCGACTCATTTCGAACATGAGGTGAGCTCTGCGGAGTCTGTTTAGCTTCATGCGCTGTATTCTCCAGAGACTGCGTCTCTCTTCACGCGCCTTCTCCTTTGTCAGAGAGGCGTAGTAGTCTTCTAGCTGGGCACGGACCAGACCAACCAGCTGAAATGGGAGAACACATATTATAGCAGTAATTTTCATTACAAGGATCATTTTCTGGACAACTTTTTATGAAATCTTAACTAAAATTAGATAACCACAATGAAAAGTCTCACTATAAGATGCTACCACCAAATCATCGAACTACCACTAAACACGCTAATGCAAATATTTCACCTCGTACTGCTCAGTCTGATTCCGTTCTATCCTCTCCTTGTCCTCTCGTTTCTCTGCCTCTAACAAAGCTGCTCTCTGCTCCGCGCGCTCCAACATCTGTTCCTGGAGGCGCTGTACCTCCTGTTTCTTGTTTGTCACTGCACCTGCACGCAGCGCTCCAGCTTCCTCCATGATCATCGCTATCCTGAAGGAAGACGGAACGATTTTAAAGTTTTTAGAACTTTTGCCTTACTGTTAATTCCTCAATAGTTAAATTTCTAACTGATAAAGACTGGCATGTAAAATACCTTCTTCTCGCGTCCTCCTTAGCAGCAGTTAGCTTCGCTATCCTCCGTTCTTCCTCTTCCCGTTTCTCCATCTCTCTCACCACTGCTTGGGTGTGCAACTCTCTACAATAGAATCCTAGTGTAACACGTGAAAATACTCATATACTGAAAACTTCCCTGGTTAAGTAAGTTCTACCAGTTACTCAGTACAGAAAGTAAAGAAAGAAGGTAAGATAATTTTAAAGTAGATCAGAATAATAAGATCAGAATGAGTGGAACGCGAGAGATTTAGAGAACTACAGAGAAGACAAGTTACCGCTCAACAGCGTCCCGATAAGTCTCCCATTTCGTCATGTTTAGTGATATGTTCTTATCGTTAAACGTCAATTGTAGTTTTGGGGGCCGGATCTTTGAGACGCTTAATGGGTGCTGCGGAAATTGTAAAAATAAAAAACTCATTTAAGTAAATTTGTTTGTGTTTGATAGTGTTAATAAAGTTGAGCTATTATCTTTTGTCATAAACTCATAATATTAAAAATGAAGTAACTTTAAAAAAAAGCACGGTAATTTGATAGTTTGAGGCGTAATGACTTACATCTGGAACACAAAGTCGGAACAGGTTGATAAGTTTCCCTGTGTTGACTAGCTGCTCTCTCAGACCTTCTAGAAACTCCGGTAGTTGCACTTCTTCTCTCTCTGTGAACGCGTACTGAACAATTAACTGTTTGTTTGACCTGTTCTAGTGTTGTCTAAAAACAGTTATTAACTGTTTGTGTGGCTTAAAAAATGCTAAACCTAGACTGTTCAGTATCAAAGAGAGGAGTATTTAAAAAAACAATAAACCCTACATAGACAAGTACTTTCCAGTATCATCACAAACCTGCCAGAAGAGATAGTCCTTGTTGTTCATCCACTCTTGGTGGGACGACACATTAAACTCGTCCCAATCGTCCCACACTCGTCCCTCACACAGCCACAACTCTAGAAACCTGGGTGTGCGGTAAAAGTAGAGGAAAACTTAAATATTTGTGGAAAGCTTAAATATTTAGTGGAAAAAGGGAACTCCAAATTAAAAAAATTATAGAAATTGAGGATTACAAACTATGCGTGGTAGTTGGTACGGATGCATTGCTTACTTGACGTAAGGCTTGAACGCAGCCCTGATGAGAGACAACATTATCTTGTAGTAGGGTGAAGCAGTGAGAATTTCAGCAGTTTTGTACAGGTACTCTATCAGTTGTGTTCCTGTTGGTAGTCCCTGAAATATAAGCGCACCACTTGAGTGTTGAATTCAGTGGGAAACCCTCGTACTGTTACTCGTATTAAGTTAAACGTGACATTTCCTGGGGTCTGGATGAAAAACTAAATTGCGTTAGATTCAGGTTGTAAGACTTCGAAACATTCTAAAAGATATTTACCTCTTCAAGAAGGAGGAGGTTGCAGAGAAACTCCAGCTGTGAGGTGAGGTCTTTTGTTTTCCAGACCAGCTGTATCAAACTTGATATAGGTATCTGGTAATGGCATCACTATTACTTCACGCTAACATATCTTAAGTTTTAACAGTATACGTTAACACGATATACTGATAATTGTTGCCAATGTATCATTTTAACAGCACGCTCAAATCTCACTCATTAATGGGTATCCACATCCAAGACAAAAGGTCTAAAGACGTAAGTTCCACATGATCAATAGCCACGACAGTAAGGCTGAAGTGTAGTTCAAACCTCAGGACTCACCTTGCTAAGAAATACTTGGTGCAGGAAGAGATACCGCTCTACCGCTGAGACGAGACCCTTCACCACATTGCCGTACCGCTCCACCGTGCTGTACTGGTCACAGAACATCTTGAGACGGAGGAAGAGAGTCCCGGAGTAGGCTACCGAGTAGAGACAGTCGGCTAGCGAGTCTGGGGACACTCCGGTGTAGCAGATGTTCTGGAGCGGCACAAACTCCACCTTCGTCTGGGAGGAGGGGTATGTTACAAACAAACAGACTTGTGCATTAACAGAAAACGGGTTGGAATTTAGACAGCTTAAATCACAAACGAATTATTAACTTAAAAGTTACAAAGAATGTTTTTGTGTTAGGATTTTAACAATCGCGTTTTACTGCTTGGTGCTGGCTGGGACTTAAATTCAATAGTCACCAGCCTTGGGGATTTAAATTCAATAGTCACCAACCTTACCGAGTTCAAAAATGCAGGTTGGGACACCTACCTTGTCAAACTAAATGATGCAGGTATGGATGCCTACCTTATCAAACTGAAAGATGCTGGTAGGGACACCTACCTAATCAAACTGAAAGATGCAGGTAGGGACACCTACCTTATCAAACTGAAAGATGCTGGTAGGGATGCCTACCTTATCAAACTGAAAGATGCTGGTAGGGATGCCTACCTTATCAAACTGAAAGATGCTGGTAGGGATGCCTACCTTATCAAACTGAAAGATGCTGGTAGGGATGCCGATCAGAACGTACTGACATTGCCAGAGAACGTGTTTCTCAGTAACCATGTCAATGTCGCTGTAAGGGGAACACAGCAACACACAAAGTCGGGTGTACACTTTTGGACCAGCTTCCGTCAGGAAGGGTCGCTCTTGTAACACTTTCCTGCAAGGTTCATTCAGTAGGATGAAAACTGGTTACTAGTTACTAGTTATACTTTCCTGCAACGTTGATTCAGTAGGATCTGGTTACTAGTGGAGCCTATTGACTATTATATTCCTAATTTATGTTTGTATCTAAATAGACTGAAACGAGGAACACACGTCATTTAGGTATTACTTTATCAGTAAGTAATAAGATTATTATGATGTTAAGTTTCACAGTTCACAAAATCTAATAGGCTATGTAAAACTTAATCGAATGAAAAATGGAGACAGGACGGATCTGAAATTAAAAAGATTTATCCAACCTGCCAAGAAGTTCGTATGTCGGAGAAGGAAACTCCTTGTCCATGTCCCGAAACGCTTGCTCCCACGCTGAGTGATCGTCATCTGACTCGACACCGGAACTGTCTGGGAAGTATAATATGATAACACCGGAACTGTCTGGGAAGTATAATATGATAACACCGGAACTGTCTGGGAAGTATGATATGATAACACCGGAACTGTCTGGGAAGTATGATATGATAACACCGGAACTG
>JH153927.1:299019-309045 GCA_000226015.1 Mnemiopsis leidyi | reverse complement strand
AGGATGGAAGAGGAAGGATGGAAGAGGAGGATGGAAGAGGGAGGATGGAAGAGAGCAGATGGAAGAGGGAGGATGGAAGAGGGAGGATGGAAGAAAGAGGATGGAAGAGGGAGGATGGAAGAGTCAGGATGGGAGAGATAGGATGGAAGAGGGAGAATGAAAGAGGGAGGATGGAAAAAGGAGGATGGCAAAAGGAGGATGGAACAAGGTGGATGAAAGAGGGAGGGTCAAAGGTGCAAAAAAGTTATTTTTTCTGGTAGGACGATTTCGAAAAATTTCCGCCAGAAGTATTTTTCGGTTGGAATCGATTTTTTGCAGCCATCCATTTTTGACCAAAACATCAATTTCTAACCGAAACATCAGTTTCTAGCCGAAAAATAACACCCGTTTCTACTCTTCTAGACGAAAAAAATAATTCTAAACCCCAAAAAACATATATAGATCTAAAAAAGCTATAGTTTCAACCGAAAAATTTAAAACTGCAAAGATATTGTAGTTGAATTTCGTTTGTCAGAAAAATTTCGGTTAGAACGATTTTTAATTAAAGTAGGAATCCTACCGCCATACAACTTTTTTGCAGTGGTGGGGAGGGTGGAAAAGGGAGGATCGATGAGGGAGGATGGAAGAATAAGGAATGCAGATGGAAAAGGGAGGATGGAAGAGGGAGGATGGAGAAGGGAGGATGGAAAAAGGAGGATGGAAAAGGCAGGATGGAAGAGGTAAGATTGAAGAGGGGATGGAAAAATGTGGATGAAAGTGGGAGGATGCAAAATGGAGGATAGAAGAGGGAGGACGGAAGAAGGTGGATGGTAGAGGAAGGATGGAAGAGGAAGGATGAAAGAGGGAGGATGGAAGAGGAAGGATGGAAAAAGGAGGATGAAACAAGGTGGATGAGAAAGAAGATCGAAGAGGAGGATTGAAGAGAGAGGACGGAAGAGGGAGAATGGAAGAGGGAGGATGGAAGAGGGAGTATAGAAGAGGGGGTATAGAAGAGGGGAGATGGAGGATGGAAAAGGGAGGAGAGAGATCGGAGAAAGAATACGAAGGGAGGTTGGAGGCAGGGTCATTTTTTATCGACTGGAGGACGGGGTCCCTGCTAATTAGCATAATTGAGGGGCAAGGTAAGAGGTTATTAACATTTGTACTGACCGTGCTTCTCAGCAGTTCTCCCTTCATATAATGGGTCCACTGAAATCTAAATTACATAGTAGAGCCTGGTGATTAATTAAACACTCATCTAACTCCATCATTAGCTTTGTTTGAAGGGATTACATTTGATCTCTTGAGAAGCAGACAAAAGACGTGAGACGGCACAAGCTTGCACGACCTAACTCACAATTTCGAGATTCAGAGAAAAGAAGTTACGTTTGTTGAAGCCGTTGTTATGTTGATTTTACTGCTACTACTAGCTGCTCTTCATTGCTTCCTCACGTACGAAGGTAAATTAAGAATTGAAGAATATTGTTTAATGTTTAAACTCCGGCTTTTATCACTTTATTTGCTTACAAAGACAATAGCGATTCTGATTGAATGTACCGACTCAGAAAGCATAGAAAACAGTGGCTGATTGCCAACGAGTCAATGTTCCTCGTCTTAGATTAAGTACTTTGATTGTGAAAAAAATGATAGCTTTTAGTCTATTAAAAAGTAATCTTAATTTCAGAAAACATTGACTGTTACAATGCGACAGATGATCCTAAAGGTGAAAAATACAGAGGATTTGAGAGTACAACAGAGGGAGGTCTTGTTTGTCAGAAATGGACATCGCTTACACCAAATAATCACAACAGAACGCCAGAAAAGTAACGTTAAAATTAAATTTTTTGAGTTAAATATGAAAAGATAAAAATTTAAATAAAAAGGTATGGTTAAAGATTTACGGTAGAGGCATATGAAGACAGTTCAATGTCAATTTAAACTGGCCCAATGATTCACCCAGAATCTCACACCAGCTACCCTGATTTTGGACTTGGAGATCACAACTACTGTAGAAACCCAGACAATGATACCAAACCTTGGTGCTACAACTCAGAAGGAACAGAACCTAGATTCCAATTCTGAGCTGTTCCAGATTGTACAACCCTTGTAGCAGGTTGAAATACTTGTTTTAAATTCGGTGTACCTTACATAGCCTATAAAAACAACATAAGTAATAAGATAGCATAGCTAGGTTTAAGTTAACACTAACAGTTGGTAGGTTATTTTGCACAGTTAATACACTTTTCTGCATTTCACAAAATCTCCTTATGGGTCGTTGACATCATTATGAAATAGGCCAGCAGCATTTGTGCAATTTCGATCCCGATCCCCAAGCTGCTAATCATTTGGCTCTGAACTTTTCAGTCATCCCTGGTCCTTCACATTCCCGCTGTTAAGCTTATACCGCTGTGGTGTAGCCTCCTATTGACTTCTTGACGTTTTGCAGTGAATAATTAACTCAGATATCATAATGAACAGAATTAAAAGGATCATTACATCTGCCGATGAAAATTTTTTTGACCGCCCATGAATATGCTATGCTGTGATTGGATGTCAGGAATAACGCTGGCAGTCCCGCCAAGTTAAAACATTATGGCTTATCTTCTTCTTCTTCTTCTTCTTCTTATTCGTAGGGGGATGTGGCGCTTAAAATAAATAGTACAGTTGTGAGATAAGGCCTGGACGGCCTTATGCTCTCCCCAGTCATGTAGTTTTGTTAAAGTTATGGCTTAGCACTGTCAAGAAAAGCACGTCGTGAGTCGAAAGAATTTTAGAACAAAAACTGATCAAGTGTTCGGTGTTTTATCCAGGTACTTTATCATAGTTTAATGTTTAACTGTTACTTGGTGTTACACGTACTTTCAGATGAATATAAATTAATCTAATATTAATTTATACTGCTTCATTTAGTATAAGCTTTTAGCCGAGCGGACATTGAATTTGTTAGAATTGAAGTTAAGTGTATATGTAGTGTAGACTTACTTGGTAAGTCTTACTATTTAGTCTCATAACAGTTCTGATTTTTAAGTTACTTCTCTCTGTATGACTAATGAACCAATGTTTAATAACCGTGCGCTTTGTAATATTTAATTTACGTGACAAGAAAAGCGCACTACTTTAAACAAAAGTTTCATGTAGACCAATCGTCAGCAAAGAAACTAATCAAAAAACTATCATGTCAATGGTAATAACATGTGGTAATACCAATACATCGAACTCACTGGACACACATTCAAAGCAAGGTACAATGCACATAATAGCTATTTCAACAACGAGAATGAGAGACTCAGCACCGAATTGTCGAAAAAGGTTTGGGAGTTGAAAGAGCAACAAGTTCCATACAATTTGAAATGGACTATCCTCAGACACGGCCAGCCATCAGCCTTACAGAAAGACTGTGCATCTTAACCAGCAAACACGACAACTTGCTAAATAAAAGGAGAAAAATTATAAATAAGTACAGGCACATTGACAAGCTCTTATTGAGAAAGTACCTGTAATCATTTTAATGTACAGCTGTAAATTTGTAAATATTTGTAAATACTTGTGTTCAGACTAGATAGTTAGTAATGGTTGTAATTAAGTTTAAAGTTTTTTGAATGACACAGATTTGTAAAAGAGCAGCACATGTTATTACTATTGTGATAGTTTTTTTATTAGTTTGCCGATGATTGGTCTACATGAAACTTTTCTTCAAAGTAGTGCATTTATCTTGTCCCGTATAATGCTCCAGGATTTTGTTGAGCACTTTAGTTCGCAATCTTCCAATTAAAACTACATATAATACTCAATTTAAAATTGTAAAAAGCAACACAATTAGTCACACATGTAAAGCGACTAACAGCTTACTTGACCTAGTGAGCCAGTACAAAGACAGTAGAGTGCAAGAAGACTATTCAAATATACTATTATATATGAATACCCCGGAATCTTCTCCTCCTATTATTTTGATATCCCAGAAAATTTACCCGACATACTGTACATGTTCCAGTAAATACTGAAGTTCAAGGTAAAACTTGTTTTCCTGTGAGTATCATTAATTAATTAAAATGAGTACAGATCAGGACGGTTAGGCTTTTAGGCTATAATCGTCCTAACAACCTCATACTGCTAAAAACTAGATCGCTATTGGCTGCAACGTTCATCACGTGACAGCGATTTATGGATAAGAACCGGGTCTATGGTTTTTGCAAGATCACACTAAATCTCAAACGTTTTCTGTTCGTTAGTTTCAAGATAGCTGTTTCGCTCTTCAACAAGAAAACAAATTTGTTGAACGTTCTGAAGCGATAGACAGTGGAATTGGCTAGTCAAAGTATTTAGGGGCCATCATAAGCCGACAGCACGAGAGTCCCGCACCGGTACTCTGGTCAGTCAATTTTATGTATTGAGACTGGGGAAGAGTTATATCATATGATTGATTGCGGTGTTAATATTAAAATTTGTTTCATTAAAAATTTGTTTCATTAGTGGTCAATATGATCGTAATAGAATCGTTAAATCTAATAGTTCTTGATCCTCCCGGATAAACCGACACTTAAGCCTACAAGGGTAAAATTTGCAACATACATTTATTAGCGACAAATTAACTTCATATCCGTCTTTCGATTTCAGACCAGACATTTATTAAAAAACTTTCTAAGTACCTAGAAAAGTTATCACCTGTACAATTTCTGTGACATTAAAGAAAACGTTGACTGTCTAAAGTTGATCGACTACCCGATGGGCACACTGTACAGAGCACACGAAAACTCTTCGAAAATACTACCTACGTGCACTTCTGTATCTCAGATACAGCTTGCTTGAAGCATTTCATTATCCATCAGTCAACTTGGCCAATCCAGCCTTAGATAGTTATATGCCCTAATTTTACACATGATTAAATAATTATCTGAAATACCCTAAAAATTGGTTTTGACTTTCCGAGTCTATAAAACTTTGAGTTGGAATTTCGTTGTTTCAGTTCAAAAGTTCCGTCTTGCATCCTCTGATTATTCAAACTTACCAATTAGTTATTAGTGTGCCAAGAATTTACCTTACTCATGAATTTATTCACGTGACCTTCCCACACAAACTTTTCTAGAATTATAAAAGCCTTCTATAGTTGGCAGTGTGCACCCTATTGTGCTTTGTAGTTTGTAGACCCTTGTCTTTGATGATTTCAAGCAACATCTGATCAAAAACCATTATTCACTGCTATAAAAGTGACGCCAAATTATCTGTTACTTTAAATCAATTGTAGACGACTCAACTCGCTCAAACAATACGGCTTCACTAGTTCATGAAGCTCAATCAACAATAGAAAAGTGGCTCACTTACCTACCATGGTCTTTGACATTGTAGTGTATAAGTGAAGTTAAACATTATGAAAAGACAAAAGAGCCAACTTGTCCCATTACAAGAAATGAACCAATAAGAACGTGTATAGCAATCACTTGACAAAAACAGCTCCACCAACGATATTGGATACGAATTATAGAACGGGGCTCATGTCTTATTTTACTTTCTTATATATGAACAACAACCGCCCAAGCCACTTTGATACTTTCCCTTAAGTCATGGCATCGAACTAAACTCACGGGTGTTGAATAGGTGATTATAAGCTCTCGCTTTCTTTAACTTCTTTGTAAGATCACTGGACAATGCATGCAATGCATGTATCAATAGCAATGTAAATAGCAATGTAAATAGCAACAAGACAGCTTAATTGTTAGCGTCTCTTCTTGTCTTTTGTTTATCGTTAAGTTTGCAACAGTTTTCCATTATTCAGACTTTCGTGATTGAATTGATTTGTGATAGCTAGAGTATCTGTCTGTAAATACACTGCAACACTGAAAATGAGTGATCCGATTGTGTTGATATTTCATATGGTTTAGAATTTAGGTGCAAGCGACTCAATTGGATGACGTTATAAGCCTCAACCCTTTGAAAGTGTTTAAGTGTCAAAGTTAAGGCCAGTGGCCAAATTTTGAACAATCGTCCGCATTTCCGCATCTTCATTTAGTCATTGACCTCATCAGTGTCAGTTTTAGAATAATCATGATTATCATGATGATGATAAATGTTATTGTAACACTGTAATTCAGCAGTACAATAAAAAGTAGCGGAGAACTTAAGCAAAAATATAAGGAAACAATTTAAATTGAAAATCACGCTGCACAAAACTGCTCATTACTACGATTTTAAATATTCCAAAACAAAGTTTTCAATTTTATTAACATCTACACCGTTTTTTAATTCTCACTATCTGAAAGAGTAAAGAGATATGCTTTTTATTACGTTTTAAACATCCTTAACTCGAACTTGTTGTTATATGTAATAGCAGATTGTTAAAAAATGACAAAATAACAAATAACTAATGACAAAATAGCTAATGACAAAATGACAAAATAACAAGTGACAAAATAACTAATGACACCAAACCTGCTAAGTTAAAACTGGCTTATTAGATGCGGAAAGCTTCTGGGAGAATATAACGGTCACATACATGTCGAGATAGACGTGATGCTCAGTTTATTAATTCCGCACGAATTAACAATTTTATTGTATCGCTGAAAGCACGATGTCTACCTACACGGACCGCCCGTATCTCGCCGATCCCTGCAACTGCTTCTTAATGTTGTCTATAATTTGTTCCATGGCCAGTTTCTTTAGCGCATAACCTGCACTGACTAACAATCCAAACTAATAATCTACTAATCTCAGGCTTTGTTCGAAATCCTTTTTGTTACAAGACGGCTAACTTAAGCCCTTTGTAAATATTTATTAAGTTAAAACACAGCTTCTAGTATAGGGGACAAGACGGCTAACTTAAGCCCTTTGTAAATATTTTATAAAGCTATAACACAGCTTCTAGTATAGGGGACAAGACGGCTAACTTAAGCCCTTTGTAAATGTTTTGTAAAGCTATAACACAGCTTCTAGGGGAAACTAGGATAAAAGGCTTGGTTAGCAGCTTGACAGCTCGTACTAGCTTCAGTAACTTGATAGTGGCCCACCACAAAGAAAGAATTATATTGGGAAACCTCCGCTTGATAGACCAGCACATTGTGATATTTACTGAACAGCATTATCGCAGTGTTGTTTATCTGTCCATATAAGTCTCTACAGCTGTTTAACTTTGTGCGATTATCGTAGCCTAGACGAAAATGAGTAATTCACAATTATATCGCTACATTTCGTTGGCACCGGATATCACATGATTTCTTACAGCTGCCCTAGTACACTCTTACAGGTCAGCAGCTAACGTCCTGACATGTAAAGATCTGCATTTGTATACACAGTAAAGAGGCTTTATTTACTCAGCATTTCTGCAACTTGTGATGCAGCATAGGCAAGTCTACTGTAACAGGGGGACGAGTCAGACGCTGCTGGTCATGCACATATTGTTTTAACTGTATACTGCATATGAAAGTCTATAAGATGCTCCTGACATTAAAATTTGCTGTAGCACTGGACTATTCTCCGAATTTGTGTATTGGTAGCCTTTAACTGCTTCTTCTTAATGTTGTCTATAATTTGTTCCATGGCCAGACAATATGGGCGAAATTTCATTATCTGCGTTTGAGTACTTCGTCCGGTGCGGAGTCGAGTACTGAAAGCACTTGACTATATTTCTTTTCAAATTTTGTAGTGGTTCCATAGCTTCATTTTTACTCAAATATCAATAATTATCAATTATCAAGGGTGTTCCTTTTTCGTATATCATTTTTTGCATTTGTTCGCCGAAAAATAACGGACAAGAACTGTATTGCCGCAGAGTACTTCAATGGCATTTTTAAAAACGGCCAAAGAGTGTGTGAATTAGTTTGTGAACCAGCTTACGTCTTAGCTTTAAGTAAAGAATTCTTAGAAAAGAAACGCGTTTATTAAAGTTTTTAACAGTCGTTTAAGGGGAAATAGCAAAAGATGGAGCTCATAATGTTGCTGATAACGCTTCCAGTGTTCTGTACATCAAAAGGTTTAAAGTTTGATATTATATCTTAAAATATCTATAAGATGTGTGCATATTGAAATGTAGGGAACACTTTCGACAGACAAATTTCATTTTCGGGTCACAACCACACAAAAAGAACAGTCTAGTTTTTATCTGTATTATACGTCAAATTTCAGAAAACATTGATTGTTTCAACCGAGAAGTCGACCCGAAAGGTTTCCTATACAGAGGATTTAAGAGCAGTACAATGAATGGACGAATTTGTCAAAAATGGACTTCGCAGTCACCAAATAATCATGGAAGGACTCCTCAGAGGTAAGTTCAGTCGATGCTGTAACGTAACCAGATTATCTACATTTGAGGGATGTAGAATTAAACAAGTAACACCTACACAAAAACATATCATCAAATTTCAATATTTGTTCAGGATGATCAATATCAAAAGTAACCGAAATTCCTGCACTTTTTATCAGTTTTCCTAACGCTGGACTAGGAGATCACAACTACTGTAGAAACCCAGATGGGGAACCAGGAGGACCGTGGTGCTACAACTCACATGGAACCTCACCAAGATGGGAATATTGTGGGATTCCTTACTGCGATGCTTCTACAGCAGGTATGGAAGCTTAGTAGCGTGTCAAGTACACTTCAACTAATTCGTAGCTTAGTTGCTTAGTAGCGTGTCAAATACACTTCAACTAATTCGTAGCTTAGTAGCTTAGTAACGTACCAAGTACGCTTCGAATAATTCGTAGCTTAGTTGCTTAGTAACGTGTCAAGTACACTTCAACTAATTCGCAGTGAGATAAAGTCGGTCGATAATACTAATTTGAATGCTAGGCTTTGTCATCACTCTCAAATTATCTCTCACCAACACATCATAAATCATTATATTATATCGTATTTCGAATACAACAATTTAACAATTGATTTTGTACTAATTATTGCTGCTAGTTGCAAATGTGGAAGCGAGCGGATTGTTTTGTACTAAGTTGATTTAATTACCTACACTGGTACAGCTGTGAAGTAAATTACCAATTTACATATTTACTACTCACTTTGTCATGCAAACAGATATACTTAACGAAGTTTGAAATTTTTAATGTTATCATCTTTAAGATCAAACATGTATATTATTAGATCGCATTCATTTTGCTGCATTTTGCTATATTTTGCAATAAAAACTTTTTACCGATCAAAAGACAGAGCTTAACAAAGATATTCATGAAAATCCGTGAAAGTACCTAAAACATTTGGGGTGCTCACCTTAAAGAAATCGAGAAATGAACAATTTTTGTTCAGAAAAAAAGACCCAACATACCCAGTCACGGTAGGAGGAGGAAGAGCAGGCAGGTCAGCTAATATCGGTCTCGAACTGCTACATTCCGGAACTAAGTACCGGTCTGAGGTAGGTGGTGGTGGGAGAGCCTGGAAACTGGGGGTCTGCTCTGGGGCAGGGAGACCAGTCAGGGTGGTCTTGGGCGGTGGGAGTTTGTTGTTCTGGGGCCTGATGAAGCGTGACACGGCACTGTTTTCAGGGAAACCAGATAGCATCTGAGAGAAAAAGCTTATCACTTATCAGACCAGGCACATTAATTTGCAGAGAACGATGCTAAAGTATGTTCATAAAATTACCATTCTGAATGTTTAATTTACCTTTTCAGTTTCATCAATGTCAGGACAACTGCCCACCCTCTCAAACAAGTCATCCCGGTACATCAGATATCCCGAACTTTGCCCCCCAGAAACACACGTGTCACCATGGTAACGTCTATCCGGGTTGGGCAGCACGTGGTGGGCCTGCACTTCTAACAGTTTTACTGAAGGTATCAGACCGGTACGCTGAGTCTGGTGAGGCACTGATCCGGATAGGAGGGTTAGGAACTTCATTAGTCTGTCACATGACTCTTCTCCTTCTTCTTCTGTAAGACAGGAGGTTTAGTGCTTGCACTATTTAGATTTAACACTGTTTAAATATTACATTAGTCTGTCACATGACTCTTCTCCTTCTTCTTCTGTAAGACAGGTAAGTTTAGTGCTTGCACTATTTAGATTTAACGACTGTTTAATATATTAATTAGTCTGTCACATTGACTCTTCTCCTTCTTCTT
>JH153927.1:281597-298235 GCA_000226015.1 Mnemiopsis leidyi | reverse complement strand
TTTATATATTACATTAGTCTGTCACATGACTCTTCTCCTTCTTCTTCTGTAAGACAGGAGGTTTAGTGCTTGCACTATTTAGATTTAACACTGTTTATATATTACATTAGTCTGTCACATGACTCTTCTCCTTCTTCTTCTGTAAGACAGGAGGTTTAGGGCTTGCACTATTTAGATTTAACACTGTTTATATATTACATTAGTCTGTCACATGACTCTTCTCCTTCTTCTTCTGTAAGACAGGAGGTTTAGTGCTTGCACTATTTAGATTTAACACTGTTTAGATGAAAATATTACTCTCATAGCGGGGGGAAAATATTACTCTAAAAGGAGGGGACGAAGATTTCTTGATTATCAATTTATGATGATATTTTGAAAACTTTATTGAACTTTTTTGTTATTTCAACTTTTAAATTCTGCTAGTAGTTGGAAAATTATAATCATAACCTTCTAGCTGGTCAACTTTATCTTCAAGGACGTTGGTATCATCGTAGAAGCCTTTGTACCGGAGGTTGTAGCAGTAATGAGCGAAATCTTCCCTCCAGTGAACTTTATCCTCATTCTTTAGAACCTAGTTAAAAATAAGTCAGAATTTTTGTCCAAGAAGCTATTAACAACGATGACTCATATCATCTTATTAAAGTTGTTTAAGTGTTAAATAATTATGGTATAATGAACTTGAAAATAAGCAATTGCAGCATCATGAACTTGAAAATGGACAATAACATTAAACATAAATGTCATAAATGTTTTAATAAACTTGACCCTTACCCCCTCTCGCAAGAGATTCCCGTAAATTACATTTCTACTCCGTTTCTCGCTAGCAAGGTAGTGATCACCAAGGTCCTTAAGCAAGTCTCGAGGTGACTCAGAGTTCCTGACCTCGGGTAACTCCATGACATCCTGCTTAGCTAAACAAATAATTCCATTAGGTATCTATATATAGAGTAACTGGGTCTTTAAGAGATCAGCACGAGGATAACCACGAAAGTTGTTTTTCCGGTCTCTTAAGTTGAGGATGCTATAAAGGGGATGGTTCATGATAATTGTACGTATAATTTGATTTACTTGTTACAATCAAATGCTAAATGACGCAATCGGAATGGGGATTTCTTATCGTTTACTTGAATTTTTGGGCTAGTCATAACAATTCAGTCGGACAGAAAGAACTTAACTTAAAATTTGATAACCAAATAGTAAATATCACGTCACGATTTGAATTTTGATTTTTGTACAGTTTATTAGAATAATCGCTTTACTTAATAAACATTACAAGTCATTATAGTCGGAGATACAACTCAGAATTACCGTAACATTTTTTTCTGGTTTGCGCGAGACATGTTTTTACGCCATGCAACTAGAAAAACAACGTTCATTTCAAAACATCACTCATGAGACAGGCCCGTATTGGCACGTATAACTCCACAAGTAACTCAAACGGTAGCAACTTTATCAATAAAACTAAGAGCCCCCAACATGTTCATAGTGTTGGTATGTCCTATGACGTCACTACTCTTGTAAATCTCTACTAAACTTCCTCCCCCGAGTCGGAGAGCGGAAGATAACATTTCTACCAGCTGGGAAAGAGAGCGTGACTCTATTGTGCTGGCACGTGATGTCACCTGAAGGTAGGGAAATTTTTATCTTTGTAAAGACAAAAACAGGTACTCATAAGTTTGTAAACTTAAAGAAAAAACAGGTTACCATTTAAGTTTGTGAACTTAAAGATAAAAACAGGTTGATAATTTTAGCTTTTTGTTGGTGGAAAATACCACTTCAAAGTTGACATGTACAGTTTTCATCACCAAACCACGGAAAAGTGGTTTAGGTTCTATTTATAGATTTAGTCACCAAACAACGAAAAGTGGTTTAGGTTCTATTTATAGATTTAGTGATAAACAACCCACCTTAGTCTTGATATTCTCCAGACAAGTAAGAGTTTTGTCGTTAAGTGTGGGTTCCTTGGCGGAGAGAACAACTAGTAGGAGTAACAGTGAGTTTAGTAGAGATGTGTGAGACATTGCTGATATAATGTAGAGTTGTTGTTCCACCGACTTGTGTAGAGATTTGTGGATCTGACGATTTTGAAGGGTTAGAGTTTTACTTGAGAAAACATTTTTGAGACAGATAATGAAGAAAATTTGTTTTGGCAAATCATTACACTTATCATTATTTTGTTAAACCTGTACCCAGGCTTTTACAGTTATACTGAAGGGGCTCCTGGAAGATTCTAGATCTTTTAACGGAGACCCTCCTCATTTTACCCTCAATCACTGTTTTCTGCTCATTCGGCTGAGTCGACCGAAGAAGATTGCATAGGAATTAGAGTTTAGACTGACATAGGCATTAGGCTGACCTATGCATTAGGGTGACTTATGCATGAGGCTGACCTGAGCATTAGGCTTACATAGGCATTAGGCTGACATAAGCATTAGGCTGACATAGGCATTAGGCTGACCTATGCATTAGGCTGACCTGGGCATTAAAGGCTTTCGATACGACTTCAAATAAATGTCGTGAAAAAGTAGAAAATAGAAGCCAGCCCACCTCTGAATCAAGTTCGACTTGACAGATAGGAGGAACCAGAACGTTGACAAGTCTAGCACTGACATCACTGTCATGATACGTCTCTATCTTCCGCACAAAATCAAACATTCTATCTCTATTCTCCGTTACTATCCTCTTTGGACTCGTCTGACACACCTGTTGAGTGGGAATAGAAACTGTGGGTCAAGATTGTTCTGGCAGGGAAATCAATCCAAAAAGATCGTTCGAGAAACTATAATCTTATTAAAGACTAGTATAAACTTACGTGTTTGAGATGACTAAGGATAGCTTTAGAAACGTTGACTTGGTAGCCAGGAATGTCTGGAACTTTGTAGAGGTATGTGAAACAGTCCCAAAATATCTGCGTGTCTCCATGTTCTACCAACTGTAAATGATTTGTATTTTCAGAATTATTTTCAGAATTTACGCTCTGTCTTTATCCAATTGTTTGCCTAATATAATTATTTGCAAAGAAAATCAAGACATATTCATTTGAAAATTAAACTGCTAAAAACAACAACAATAGAATGGTTGGTTTATTTATTGGCAATTGCAATAGAGTTCGGTCCAATATCTACGTATAGCAGATAAAAACAATCGTAAAATCAACAAACACAAAACATAGAAGGCAATGCCCCACCAAGTTTAATTTAGACCAAGCTAGGGTCAATCTCAGGTTCATTAAACCACCGGTGTCTCAGCAACTCCTCCACCTTCATCCTCTCCGTCTCATCCCTCATCATGCACCTCTCTACAAAGTCTTTAGCGAGGACGTCCTTGTTATCGACCCACTCTACTCCGCTGTACTGCTTCACCTCTTGTCTGGTCCTGAAGGGTCCGTCTCCAGCGATGAGACAGTGAACCAGGCACCCCAGACTCCAGACTAACCCAGGGAGAGGATAGTACCGACGGTGTCGGTAGAACTCGGGAGGGGTGTAGACTTCAGTACCCTGGCAGCTGGTGTAGGGGACATCAGGGGTCATCTTACTGGCGGAGCCGAGGTCCAGGAGTTTGACATGGAGGGTGGTGGGGTGGATCAGGATGTTCTCGTCCTTGATGTCCCGGTGATCCACCCCGCAGGAGATAAGGTAATTCACTACCTCGATTATCTGTCTGGTCACAACACGAGCGTTGGCGGAGGACAGAGGTCCGTTCTTGTCGAGGTGGTTGAAGAGCTCGACATACTGGTGGTCGTAGTCCATGACGAGGAACCAGTACTTGGTAGCAGGGATGTAGAACACCTCCAGCAGCTTTACCAGGTTGGGGTGAGAGAGAGGCAGCCAGATTGCCGCTTCTTCGGGGATCTGTTTACCGTGTTCAGCCGACCAGCACTTTCTATTGCAGGTCTTGTCCTGAATGATCTTCACGGCTCGCGTCTCTTTAGTCTGTTTGTCTGTGCAGCTCCACACACGACTATAGCCTCCAACACCAATCTGTTGTCCAAGTCGGTAGTAGTCAGAGAATGTCTTGTGAGGGGATCTTGTACTGGACATCACGTGATATAGTATCTGAGTAGGGTAGAGGAGCTGAGAAGGTGATCTGATCTTTAGTAAGATTTCTGATGAGTCTTGTTTGTGGGTTCCATTTATACTGGATACTGGATCCGGACGGTACTGTAACCCAGCCCTTCTCATTAGACATTGTCCAGGGAGTCGGCTATCACGTGATTGCATGAGACAAGGGTCGAGCTCGTTATTGATATCTCATGTCAATATCTGGTGACGTGATACCAAGGAATCTGATTACATACCATGCCACAAATCAAGCTATCAAAACGTCTGGAACACCCAAGGACTCTGATTACATACCATTCAACAAATCAAGCCATCAAATCGTCTGGAACACCCAAGGACTCTGATTACATACCATTCAACAAATTAGTAACGAAGGTCTGGAGCACCCAAGGACTCTAAAGACATACCATGCCACAACTTGATGATTATAACACACGTACCTGAGCTAGAAGGAGTTTGAGAAGGACAGCAGCAAGCTGTGAGGCAGCCACTATACGAGGATGAACTAGATCCAGGTCAGGATACAGTCTGACAATGTCTACTGGAGCTACCTTGTTTGCTTTCAGTCTCAGCAACCAGTCTGTACTACTACTTGTCTAGGAGACGGGGAGTTAGGTGTGGATCTACTGGTTTTTATAAATTATCATACTCGGGCGGAGATGGCAATTGACAAGTCGTTTACTGGAACAAATTGGTCCGCGACTTTTTCTTTCAAACTTGGTTTTTGACAACTTTGCTCTTACAAATTTGAAGCATCTATGCTGTAAATGATTATACAGGCAGAATATCAAGTACTTAAATCTCATCTACCTTGAAGTTTGCCAGCATGAGAGCAGATAAGACGGGCATCTGAACGATAGTCAGGAACAGTTCCTTCAGCACACTAACATGATACAGGTGTGGGAGTATCATGGCAATCTCCCGGGCGAAAGTGGTGGGACGATACGCTACAATCTTAAAAATGTTGGGAATGTAGGTCTGGAGGAGTCTGGAGATGCGAGGTCCGAAGGAGAGGGTGAACGTTACAATCTCGTACATGAGGGAGCAAGTTTCATAGCTCCGAGCTATGACGTCAGAGTATAGAAATGTGAGGTATTCGCTTTGCTCAGGGTTCAGCTGGGGGAGAAGGAAGTTGAGGAATTTGTGTCAAGATGGATTGTCTATGATTCGGAGCTAAATATATTTTTAAGTGTAAAATTTAAAGTTCAAACCAACTAGTTTCGAAACAAAACACTTAAACCCACCTTGTATTCAGGACTATGTTTCATGACGACATTGAGAGCAGCAGGTAGGAGGATATACTTAGTTTTATCACTCTTCAGATTGACTAGTATGAGGTTCATTGCCGCCAGTATCTCATGTTGAACCTCCACAGACTGACATGTCTCGTAGATAGTATCCAGTATCTTGATACACTCCAGAAACGCTGCCAACCCAACTACCTGTATCCAAACATTAATAAGTTACAAGCTTGTGTGCTGCAACTCACCCAAGGGAAGTCTACAAGACAAGTAGTAAAAGTCCAGACTTTAGAAAATAAGACACAGGAGATGCTCTAATACCTTATCGCTCTATTCATAACAAAGATTTCAAAGAGTACCCTCTTTCCAGTCCCTACCTTGTCCTTACTGTTGAGATGGAGCTGAGTACAGTGTTCTATAACCAAGGTCACGTGATTGAGCGCTTCGTCAAGTATAGTACTTCCTGTTCTACTGGTTATAGAGAGGTTCAAGATACGGGGATTGTACCGGGTAGCTGCACTGATGTCACTTCCTGGGTTATAGAGGAGTCAGAGACAGTATAGGCAGTCTAGTGCAACATGGCCATGAGATGCCAAGTTTAACAGTTCGGTGCAGCATTAGGAGTTCTGTCTTAGTTTTTACTATTCTAATTAAATGCATTTTTTTGAATTTTTTTTTTGAATTAATAATTAAATAGGACAAGCAATTATAGCTCTGAAACCAGCATTAAAACAAATTGCATGCCTGGAATAATTTGAGAAAAAAATCATGCAATTCACGATTCATCAAAATGCAGCTAATGGCTATTTACTAATTATGAAAATGCAGCTAAGTGACTAACTCATGTCGTAAAAGTTGTCGTTATAGATTCCCTGATGCTGGAAGTTAGAATCAGTAACCCTGGAATATATGGTAGACTGAGCGGTAGTGCTAGCCCCTCCGGCCTGGCTGGCTACCTCGTACTCCGACACTAAGTCCGACTTGCTTGTTGTTGGAAACACCTCCTGTAGGAACGGACTGAGTGTGAAAGTCTCTAATTCTTGTAGCCGCGACTTGCTTAGTCTTTGTTATTGTCAGAGGCTCTAGAGTAAGAGAAATACTATTTGTTCGTCTGTTATAGGGTTAAGAGTCTTATCTTAACTTGATGTGAAGCTGAAGAATAACACTTACCATGGGTTCAGATGGCAGGAACAACAACCACCTTCGGAGCGAAGAGAAGGAAATAGCCTGAAAGACAGAGTTTTAGTGGAACCGCACAAAGGCGAAATACATAGTAAGTATGTTCGGTGATCAACCTCAGCAATGAGATATCCTATCTTACCAGTCTGATATTTACAACACTAAACTTGAGGAGACACACAAGATGTGAACCTGCAAAAGAAGGAGAGGGGAAGGTTTGCTGCTGGACGAAGTACAGAGAACAGTCAGGGGGGTGTTGAGGGGCGACTTGTTCGGACCGTAAAACTTTTGGGACCGGGAGAATATTGATCTTTTGACCAGGGCGGGGTTACATCGTATGAAGTTGTACATGTGGGTGTTGATCGTGTTTAACTCTTGGAATGTCAGCATCTTGTTCGAGCTGGGGATGTTTGTATAAGAGGGGGCGATGCGAATCGTGATATTTTGTTGATTTTAGTTTGCTAAACAGTGATAGGAATTTAAATCAGAATCAAACTATCATATTGTACAATTGATGTAGGATTGAATTCTGTAACAGCTCTCATCAGCACAAGGCAACGATAATTATTTCATAGATAACTTTTTACAATAAATCAGATCGCACGATTTGAACACACGATCTATATCTTATCTGGACACAGTTAAGTTAACACAAACACGTGACTGCTTACTACATCATAACATGCTGTAGAGCACTAGCCCATATGGTGGGTTGTATAAAGAGCAGCTTTATGTCTAGATCTGATATCAGGTGGTGCAGACATTCCCTAGTTATTGCTATACCTGACTGTGTGGTCTGAATGTCATGCCTGGCTTCTAACGAAAGATTTAGAAATACAGGTAGATATAGATGTTACAATTTTAGGATCTATAATACAGATTGTAACTCCCAAGAATATACTAAAATCTATCCTATCCAAATGAATGAATAAATTTGTAAAACTCTCTATACCTTAAGAAGATCTCCAACCCTAGTATAACCCTTCTGTAACTGTTTAACTGGTCTGTTCGCCTGGAAGAGCACCAGAACTGTCAGCTGACATATCACGGGGTTACCAAGCCGGCTGTTTTGTCTGTCCTGAGGAGTTGATATGTTAAAGACTTAATTCTCTAACCTGCAGAAGCGATACGGTACAACAATACTTAAAAATTTGAAACTCATCAAAGTTCTTACATGATTTTTGTATTTCTTACACCTGTACCCAGGCTTTTTTATTGTTATACTGAAGGGGCTTCTAAAAGAAGATTCTAGATCTTTTAACTGAGACCATCCTCACTTAACCCTGAATCACGGTTTCCTGGCCATTCGGCTGAGTTGACCGAAGACAATTGCATAGGCAAATGCGCTTAGTGCCCTCCTCTAGGATTGGCAAATCTGGGAATCGAAATTCGAATGCAAACATCTGCAAGATTGATCTTTGACAGCAGAACTAAATTCATCACCCGTTATGCGGTGCAAACAAAAAGGCAGCTTTATAGCATTCTAGTTCGAAGAATCAACAAACCTGTATGGCATTGAGGAGGTAGTTGTATGTAGTGGAAGGTAAAGGTACGCTATGTTTGAACAAGTAGAGGTACAATTCTCTCAGACTCACTACCGCTTCTGTTATCTTCTTTCCGGACTGTAACGTAATAAGAACGTTGTTTGATAACTCATTTAGACGTTCTGTCATCTTCTATAGTAGGGGTGAAGTTTTATAATTATTTTCTATTCCTTCCATTTACAGGGAATGTTACAATTCATGCTACAACATTTCCTTGACATGTTTGAATCATGTGAAAACAAAGCTGAGGGCCAGATTCGTATCCTATGTCGAGACAAAAGGCTTGTGCTTGGCTGCTTGATGGCATTTCTTCTTTTATCTTGAAAATGATAAAAACCATCGATTTGGCTGCTTGATGGCATTTCTTCTTTTGTCTTGTAAATGAAAAAATGATAAAAACCAAATTCGGTTTTCAAAATACACGAGGAATCACAACATGGAGGGCAGAGGCAAAAAGCAATCTTCATACAGGTTAATCAAATGAATTCCAATGTTTATAATTTAAGATAAAATATGGGCTGACGGACATTTAAGAACCTGTCAAGAACTTTTCAATAGAATCTTGAACTTATGGGAACTAGGATTGACAGGTTCTTAAACGACGGTCACCGAAAATATGATGTTATAAGTCATAACAAGCACATGTTTTCTCTGAGCCACAATTATTCTTTTAAAATCCAGCACCATATTTGCTTCATGATGGTTCAGTATCCATTTTCTGACACATTTCTTTAGGCAGAACGACCACCTTTTTACAATTCAGTTCCTTCTCAGTCTTCAAAACATAACTATAATTCGCATCATCGCCCTCGCCCTTCTGAAAGAGCATGTGAGTACCGATACTGTCTTTATACTTCCCCTTGAAGACCATGCCACCAACTTGAATGTAGGGGTTTTCCGAGTCTAACTCGAGGATCTGAATGTCTGCGATATCTTCTATCTCTTCTACGTTTTCTAAGTTAACTACCAACGTTACTTCCTCCTCTGACTCGGTTTCCATGGTTAGTACCTCTGGGCAACCGCTATCGTTCTACTTACAAGATGGCAAAATTTCACGACATTCTTCCTGGTAGGATGCTTTTTAAAATGACATAAATTAACGTTATCAAGATACTTACCTGATTTTTCCAAGAGAAGAGATCAAATTAACTGAGATGTGATAACGTTTAACTAAGAAATAAAATACCAGATTTTCAACTACAAGTTTTATAAATTTTCCAAAAATGTATGAAAAGGTCACAAAATATACCCGTTTTTATTGTAAGGCTCTATTGAGCTCAATAAGATAAAAACATATGATCTAGAATTTTCTTTTAGATACTACTCCTTCTAAGAAATACCAAAAACCTATCAAACGAATTTCCCATTGTTGGAAGAGGTACCTTACTAAAGTTGCCACCATTGGCCAGAACTTGTTATTCAATTGTAAAGTAATAAAACCTATGGTAGATTTCCGATATTAACATAGCATTTAATAAAAGAAGTCATAACAAATTGCTTCTTTGAGTGCCTAGCTGAGAGTTCCTCTTTGAACCATGACTTTGCACGCTGTAAGAAGACCTCTGTGACACAGTGCTAACTCTAGGACCAGTGGCATCTTCACCAAGCCATCTGCTTGTGGTGGTGGAATATAGCCTATCTTCCCTGCCATTAATCTCCTCTTGAATAGCGCGAGATTCTATTTCTGGGTTTGTACATTGACAGTTTTCAAAGATCCCCAAACAGCTCATACAGCTTTTCTGAAATTGCTAGATAGGTGAGTCAGGAAATTTAAGATGGGCATTTAAAAGTATACCATATTCATCATTTTACATTAATAATCATTTAACCTTAATAGTTTCAAAAGTTAATAGCAGTACTAGTAATGATATGTGGTCAATTAATCAAAAAATCCAGGCTCCTAACCTCAACGTGAATATCAAAAGTACTTAACTCACCGGAAATGTCTGCTCAGATTCTACTATTTCAATTGGAAGATGTGGAAAGCTAGTAATCGACTCGCCAAGAAGATTCTTGCCACTTTTGGCACGACCAAATATTGACATTCTCTGGCTGAGTCGTCTCAAGAAACTCATGTTTCTCGTGTTTCGTCGAAAAAGTGCTTGCTCTTCTTCGGCTTTCTTCATTAGCATGGATTGGACGGACTGGTCCATGACATTAAGAATTTCTGCCAAACACTCGATCATCTGTGTGAAAAAAATTTGCTAAGTTTCATCACAATAGCAGATTAATTTTATAAATCAAAGCTTTATTTGAAGTTATTTTGCCCAATATAGATTGTATTTACCTCAAACAATGCACATTAGGTAAATGCAACCACCAACTAAAGAACAACGACTTACCAAATTAGGTAGGTACAACATTTTAGCGAAGTAAAATTAGACTGACCTCAAAATTGTAATCTCGAATTTCTTTGTAGTGACCAGCAAGCTTGCTATATTCTTGGCTGAAGGATTCAACCCACAACGGGAGACATCTAACTTCAGATTTCACCATGAACTCATCTTTCCTTACATGCTTGTACATATCCAGTACAGCTTTTGGAAAGCTTTTAAAATCACCAGATTTCATTTGGTTGATGATGTTTTTAATTTCAGATTCTTGAACATTTTTAGCTTTTTTCTTCTTTTTGTAGACAACAGTGGCCTTTTTAGTTTCAATCCTCCTTTGGTAGCCCACAGTTGCTGGAAAATTAAAATGATTATCATTTTTAGTCAACAATTAGTTAAGGTTATGATCACAGGATAACAAAGCAGCCAAAACTTAATCGTTGTTAAGAAATTAAATAATAGTTCAATTTTTAAACAATTCTTGTCAAACCTCTATCAATTTGTTCGATAACAACAGCAACAAAAAGATTGCCAAAAATGAAGTGACCAATAAAGAGAAAGCTTATTATGAAGAAATATAGTCCAAAGTTAGCATTGCTCAACGGTAGGCTTGTCATAACATCAGTCCATCCCTCAGCTGTTACAAGAACAAATAAACTGAAAGTATTCTCACAATAGATTGGTAAAGTTATAACTAATTACCCTTGGCGAGGTGTATGCATGTGTGCAAATGTCACTTGAATGAAAGCAGAAATAAACTGTTAAAGTGTTAACAAGCAAACTGTGAAATTGTGGGGAGAAAAATACAGCAATCATTAAAAGCTACCTTAAGTAAGACTTCCCAAAACTACCCCAAAAGTCGTTACTTGTTTCTGTAGCAGGCTGATAACCGTACACATAGAATGCCATAATTCCATAAACAAACATTATGAGGCATAGTAATAGGATGATATGAATGAATGATCCGGTGAAGGTAGCTATGAGAGCTGTAACAACTACCTTAAAAGATTAATAAGTGTAGTCATCTAATGAAATGTTGATTGTGGACTGATTTACTGAAAATTACAACCTCTTTTCTGTATCAAATCTAAAGCTTCCAAAATCATCTTAAAATTTGAAGTCTGGTATGGGATACAAGATCAAGGAGGAGACATATCAAGGTTTGAAGTTTCTTTATTCCATTGATTCTACAGGGAACCACAATTTTGCTCAAGCTAAACAAAAATTTACGTACCTGCAGTCCACCAACAAGAGAAACTGATCTAAGAGGTCGTAAAGCTCGCAAGGACCTCATAACTTTGATGACTCCAAGATTTTTGGCTCCTGTTTGTGATAAGACCAGCTGGGATATTGTAAGGTGTAGCCGAAGATATTGTAAATGGATGTAAAACCAAAAGATAAAATTAGAGATTTGAGTCTTGATTTGAAACAATAATGGGGGAAAGAGAGCTCAAAACAACAATCAATCAAATCTTATCATTTTACACAAACCTGTAGCAAGGAACATAATAGAACTCCGAAATCAAAACAATTGAATCCATTGAACCAATAACCACGTCCATAACTGTACAGTTTGACGAAAAACTCAAGGCAATATAAACCAAGGAAACAGCTGTCAATACCATCCAGAATATTGATGTAGATTAAGGTTTTCTCTGTTGGTTCAAGACTGGATGATATGGCAAAAGTTAAAGTATTCAGAAGGATGGCCCCCATGATGATTGCCTTGAAGAATGATGAATGTGCAAGTATCTTGACATAAGCAGAAAAGTTTCCCATCTCCAATTTTTTCCTACATGGTGAGGTTCCTACATGAAGTTGCAACTGTTCAAGTCATTATTTCAGTTCCTTGTAGATCTCTGCATGTTGGGAGAAATACTCTTTTGTTATTGCTTTCATATCACATATAGTAGCACTTATTAAGAAAACAAACATACAGCATCATGAAATTGACCAACATGAAATTGACCAACTAATTCACAAGTAATCTTGAAGTTAAAGAGAATTTAGCACCTAAAACATTTATTTCTGTCCCTATAAAACTCTGAACACGAAAGTTTCAGAGTAAAATTATACAAAATATTATAAAACGAATGTGCTGTAACACTCTATCTGAATCAAATTCTTTGCTGGGCTGGAGAATGACAAATGAACAACTTTGCTCTGGGTTTGTTGGATGTTCCAATGGCCCTATTATCTATAGCAACATTCTATGCAGGAGACGGTAGTTCAATTCCAAGATCTGCTAATCCTAGAGGAGTGTGCTAAGGGTAGTTAAGAATTCATTGAAAAATTCTATTTTTTGTGCTCAAATTAGGTAGTTTTATGCCGGGCCAGCTGCCTTTAAGTCCTCAAGCACTGAACATTAACAATCTTTTCTTTTTCGTTGTTAACCACTTTCCTGACAATGAATCCACTCCTTATAAGCACTTAGTTTCACTCTATTTCTCAACCTTACTGAATACTACTACCGTCCTAAATATATCCACCTGTATAATAGCCTGATCCCTCCTGTAATGCCTCACTGCCAGTTCTGTGTTGTTTTGTACCCTGTTGACTGTACATTATACATGTGTTACACATTATAATTATAGTGGGCTGGTACAAGATAGAAAGAGAGAATCTCTTTTTATCTCTGTCAGCCAACAGCCTGCAGAGCCTTGGGTAACAAACAGTTGACGCATTAAAATTTTGATCTTTCACAATCATCAGCAACACTCATTTCACTCCTCTGTTTGCAACTGCTTCTCTTTGTTGATTCAGGTAACAAATTTGTGATGCCTGGCCCTTGATGAGGTTCCAGACAGGACGGTTTACCTACAAGCATCCAATTCCTTTCCAGGAAACCCAAAACCCATCTAGCAAGCCTGCCAAGCCACACATGCAACACGTTACACCTACCCCATCTACACCCTCATGTATATGTATCTTTCTTCATACATCAGCCTGTTTCCCTTGCTGAACACCATCTCCAGCCATCTCTTGTGGTTACCTGCCCAGTTCTTCCATTTTTTTCCATATGTAGCCTACCAACACCAGTTAGTATAGACCAATTTACTTATACTTTCGAGTGATCTCTAGACATACCCAGCCATATTCTTCAGTTTCTGCTGACACCAGTCATCTCATGTCTTCCCCAGCCATATTTCAGCCAGAGGTGGCATATTCATCTTCTCCAGTTTTCGTTCTTGTCCTGCCAGCGTCGATCTTTTCTCTACCTTTTACCTCAGCTAAACTGCATTCACTTCCTCTCAGCCAACACCTTTTCTTCCTCCTCTAGAGATTATTCTAGAGCACTTACCTCAGGACACATTTGTCTATGATATTTCCAACAGGATTTAGGTATTCCACCAGACAACACAGGCAAGTATTTCGTAGCGACACCAATAACACCAGATCTCCTGCCCTGACATCTTGCTCCCCTCAAAATCGGATTACAAATCGTATGTTCCTCACGTGGGTACAGAAAATACCCACAATCTCAAATTTTACAATGGGGGTTGGCGGCTCATGAAATTGACGACTTATGTGTAATTACAGGCAGCGTGGGTACATGAATATACCCTTGATGACGCCATAGTGTCTACAAAAATTTAAAGTAGTACAATTTCAAGTGCATAAATCCGTTGGCTCTAAAATTGGGCATGCTTGTTCTCATGGAGTTAAGTTTACTGAGTTTGCTACAAGCACGCTAAGTCTGCAAGTTCTAAAACGCATCAAATGTTTAAGACTTTGAAGCGTTGCAACTCAGAATCCTTTTGTCCCTTGTACATCAAATTTTCAGGTTATTTTGCCAGGTTCACGAATTAGTTCCAACAGAAAAATAAGAGATCTAATTCAAAAGATGCTGAATGCACGTGCCTTCAATGTTTTGCACAGTCAAATTGTGATGGCTGATTCGACATAACATCGTTCGCGTTAAGATCAGAAATCTAATGATTGAGAAAGTTTTAGTTTGGGCAGGGCACAGGCTGGTCTACTTCGCTTTCTACCATGGCCATCTGCCCAGATGGAGAGCCCCCGGATTGACCCTTCCTTTATAGTTACTATATTCCTAGATTTCTGTGAAAGATAATTCAACTTGATCTGTGTTTCATTATTGAAGCTTTTCTTAGATATTACTAGATTACTGTCATCTATATTGTCTATTTTTACCGTTATATCCCGCTGGCTCTTTTAGAATAGTGCCCAGGGCTTTCTAGGTGTTGTCGAGGTGTTACCTGACTCGCGCGTGGCTCGCAGCTTGCTGCTCTCCTGGCGAGAGAACGGTAGACGGATATCATCTCGTTAATTCTAGGTGACCCTGCTATGGCCCCACAGCTATGTAGGTTTTAGTGTATTTATATATATCGTTATAGTCGCATAATTCTAATATTTGATACTTAAAATAAATAATAGATTTCACGTCAAAAAATTGCCTTGCGTTGCAGCCCATTTTCAATTGATAAAATGAAGGACCACTGGTTATAGTGCCCTGATTGCCAGCAGGCGGTGACACTTGCTAGACGTTGCCTGGCCCTGCTGCTGGGAAACGGCAGCCTCTGGCGCGTGAGAGAAGTCAAAGCCGAATTATTACACTGAAGTAAAGCTGCTATTGCAATTGATTGACACCTTACTGCAACCTTGCGTTAAGCAAGCTTTTCAACGTAAAATCTGAATAGAACACTTCAATTTTATATGGTCTTGGCGCACTCAGAGACGGACGCTTTTAATCGGTGTGTCCGTTTCTACGAATGTCCTTCTATTGCGAGTATGTGTTTGTTTTAATGCAGTGTTGAAGTTTGAAAAACATATAATTGATTATGATATTGAAAATTTTAAGTACAACCCGCCAATTTGCAATTACCAGCAAAGTAATCATAAAGCCTGAACGTTAGGATAGGAAAATATTTAGTTATTATATATACAACTTTATTCAAATAGATGATTTGAAACTTTTATCGAAGAAGTATATTTGACAAAATGTAACAAGAATAAATCAACGGGACACAAAAATCAAAGGGCTGACAATTTGACCTTTGGGTTAAGGGCCAAACAGGAAAGTAGTTGCTACACGTTGCATAGCCCTGCTGCCGCGAAGCGGCAGCCTCCGGCGCGCGCGTGAGACAAGAAAGTAGATATCGACTGAAATACAAAAACGATTGGGGATACCAGCAACATCCGTGATGAGGCACTAGAGTGCCTCGGACTCTTACTCTGGACTTTGTAGCAACATAAGCTAAAGATTTAAGCTTTGCTCTAACCAGAGCCCTTTTGCGCGCGTCGCGTAGTATATGAGCAGCCGCGCGCGTAGTGTGCGAAAGCACCTGGTTAATAGATGAAATATAAGTTTATATATGTCAGCTGTATTAACAATTTTTAAATCTCCAGCATGCACAGCAGCCAAATCACTTCTTAAAGCTCACACAAGGATATATGATGTACGTGTTTAGTTAGCTTTAATTATTTTGTTTTTTAGGATACTCGACGCGACTCTCGCAGCTCAAAGCTAAACGGTAAACGGATATAATGTTATTAAGATTTACGAAATGCTGTAAATAAAACTATTGCTTTCTTTTCTTAGAAGCGCATCGCTTTGCTCTAATCGAAGCTCGTTTGCGCGCGTCCCCGTCGCGCGTAGACGGAAATCGCCCGTTGACATTAGACATTGCTAAGCTAACATAGCCCTGTGGCTCGCGCACATGAGTTTTTGCGTCGCGCATCCGTCCTAATTTTGCGCTAAGCGCGCACAGGGATATTTGTGTTTAGCAACTGTTGACAGGAAACGTTTTTGTTTGCTTCGGTGATACCCGACTCACGCAGCTAAAACTGAACGTTTCGTTAAAAGGGTGGACGGATATAATCTCGTCAAGTTGCTGTTTGCGTGGTCGAAACTGCTCCGGATCAACTGCAGACATTTCTTCCAACATTTCCATAATGTGCTAGGGGCAATGATGTTGTCGGGTTTTCATGTTGCCCGACTCGCGCAGCTTAGTTAGACGGATATGTTCTCGTCAACAATGTTGTTTCTTTTTTGCTAAACACGTTTATGCTCAACGGGCGATGCGCGTCTAGAATTTCTTCGCCAGGCCAGAAATGCGTGACAGCGCGTGATGGCCGCGACAGTAGGTTATCAACCTACAAGTTTATGCTAAACACGCGCAAATTAAAAATTAAGACGGACGCGCAACTTGCTAAGCTTAGCGCTTAAACATTGACGAGATTATTTCCGTTTTCCCTTGAGTTTTAATGAAACGTTTTATAGAGCTTTGCCTAGGGACCTCAGTCTTTGTGCTTGAGTCGG
>JH153927.1:257509-281587 GCA_000226015.1 Mnemiopsis leidyi | reverse complement strand
ACAGCAATGGTAATGTCAGACAAACTATGAATAAATAACTCTGTGGTTAAAATAAAAAATATAAAACTCCCCAGAACGTTAATACGAAATGAATAGATTTAGATGAGCTATGAATAAAAAACTGTGACAGAATTCTAAAAAGTTCGCCCCAAAAGTTAATGCGAAATGATAAGAATCAAAAATTTTAAAAAGATAAATCACTCACAGTCATAAAATCTCCACTAAACAACATTAATGTAATTATAATCAGTGAGGAGTACTGATGCCAGCACCAGTTCAAAATACCAAAGAAATCCGATCAAAAGTACATGATCAATACTAACATGAACCAATATAAAAAGAGTAAAGCTAGTCAAAAGATGGGCGTTTTGAAATTATTGACCCTTGCAAGGCAGGTGATAGCGTGGAAAATCTCAAAATATAGATCTTAAAATGTCTTAGGTTACAACTGACGGAGTGGCTGAAATTAAAATCTATGGTCCATGGTTCTTTGCTGTAGGAAATCTAGCGGCAAGAATCTTGTGTATAAGAGAGGCCAGTTCATTGATATGAGGAGCTTCGAAGAGAGAAGGTAGTCGTTCATCCCAGGCTAGGAGGGTCGATAAGATATGGTCGCTGGTCTCACTCCTTAAGTGGTGGTAGGTTGGGCAGGTGGCCAAGACGTGTCTCTCGTCCTCCACAATTGGATCAGCAGGGAAGGGCAGTTGCTGAAGGTCTGATACGCTAGCGTCACAACAATCTTTGCAGCACCTCAGCCAAGCAGTGTTATGAAGACCGTAATTTGACAGGAGATAGCGATCCTTGACTTGTTGGTGTCTCGAGGTTTCTATGTTAAGGCGGTGGCTGCTAGATCTAAGTCGAGCTACAGACCTTCTGATGTCTCGGTTGCCGTTGTTCAAGTAAGGCTCGAAGGTAGGATCGCCTACTTTAACTTGACAATAGAACTGAAGTTTTGATGACTTACTGGCAGCATCACTCCAGGCTTTGTTGAAGGCCTGGTGAAGATTGTTTCTTACGGCAGCTCCGCTTGCTACACATGGTCTGAAGGTGGTAGTAGAATGGGTTTGTGTGCTTTGTGCGTTATTTGAGTAACGCACTAGTAACTCAGAAGTCCGTTGAAACCATGGAAGGTTGAGCTTCCTTTGCTCCTCAAATGCGTGCCTAATGAGGATATTGGAGTGAGACTTGGTGAGGGCACTGAGCCTTTCAAAGTAGTCCACCGATTGTTTCGCCAGTCGCAGCAGAAGTGGACCCCTTCCAGTGTCTCCCCAGCAGAAGATGTTGGATGCCTTGTTGTGCACACCTAGAATCCATTTTAGGAACTTGAGATGAAGGCGCTCGATAGGGTCAGTCGCAATCTTTTTTAAGGCTTCTTGAGGGTTGTTTTCCAAGTTGCTGTTTAGAGCTTGGGTCACGAAGAGCTTGGGTCACGTTTATGTTAAACACGCGCAAATAAAAAATTAAGACGGACGCGCAACTTGTTAAGCTTAGCGCTTAAACATTGACGAGATTATTTCCGTCTTCCCTTGAGTTTTAATGAAACGTTTTATAGAGCTTTGCCTAGGGACCTCAGTCTTTTGTTGCTTGAGTCGGAGGGAAAGCTTTATCAATCTTACCCTAACATCATGGGATACCTTAGGAGAAAATTGAAATTTGAGCTCCTCAAAACGACATTGATGGCAGTCAGGGGCTTCAGAAAAAACAAAAACGTCAAGATATCAGAACTAAATCTAAGAGACTTATATATTAGATAAACCCCCTTTGTTTCTATTTTGCATATATTTCTTATATTTTTATTGAGCTCTTTATTGTATATCTTTATATGGGAAAGAAGTGTTACAAAAATATGCTATTATACATTTATTATAATTTTTTAATTATATGTCACACATCTACTCACACCTTACTGAATCACGCCATGACAATGTTTGAAGTTTCACGAGCACCTCTGAATTCTATGTGCAGATCCCCCTTCTCCTACAGTGATTGCTCCCAGTCCTACCATCAATCACCAACTCCGCTTCGAGGTAGCTGGCTGCTTCTCTTGTTGAACGACAATATGTGGAGGAAGTACACAAAACGCTACAACAAAAGTGGAACTGACCGGACACCTCTTTTTGAGTGGGAGTATATACGTTGTCATACTAGGGGTGGCACATTTTTTTCTTTTTCTGAACCCAGGCTGAAATTGGACAAGATATCGATTGAGAATAGTCTCACAGTTCAAATTTGGGTTAAGTGTCTTTTCTGGGGTGGTTGCCACCACCCTAATACCTTAGGAATAAACTTTGATCTATATCTGGAGCAAATTAAATGGAAACTGGACATGGCAGAGCATGTTGGCTGTAACTTTCCTGTTTGAAAACAGACTGAAAACGAACTTTAGCAGAGAGTATTTGCCAATCTGCAATAACTTTAAACTGCCAATTACGGCTTACTGCGATCAAGTAATTAACCTGAATCCATTTGACACACATTAAACTGACAAATATTTTTAATTGGTCTGATTAATAATAGGTAAAAGCTCCAATATCCATCAATTCCACATAAGTAAATTTTAGATAAATTTAAGCTTGGTATTTCATGAACTTTCATGTATTTATTAATTCTCTAAATTTTGATTGCTATAAATAATATTAGATAAAATTTTGTTTCATTCTTGAAAATATTGTTTTGTTCTCTAATCATCAACAGGTCCTTCCTGACTTGTCACTTCTCAATAATGGTCATTGGCCATTGCTTTAATTGTGTTGAGCTAATGTTTTTTTTACACAGATAGATATCATGGAGAGTTTTTCTGATTTGAACATAATGTGTCCTCGCACTGAACAAGAACACACTTACTATCAGCTTTGTCAGAAGTTGGGTTACAAGACCATAGCCTTTAACCATGTTGTTGACATGTCTAAAGGTTTGTTCTTTTTCAAGATAATTTAAACAGTAATTTCTTGAGAATAAGTGCAAATGTTAGATATTAAACTTCTGTATTACACTAAATGTAGGAACTTTTTCCTACCTTCTGTAATAGTCCGTAATGTCCCTACATTACCTACATGCATAGCCTTAGATTTAAAAATGGTATATTAAACATAGCTTTTGTGATTTCAATAATTATATCATTATCTCAGCTTTGGTGAAGAATCAGTTAAAACTTCCTAAATTCAATCTAAAGAAGTGTAATGATCTGCAAGTCCTGCACAGAATTACTCTGCTATGTTCTGATTCCAGTCATTTGAGGGCATTAAAAAACCCAGAAGTATGACCAGTTGAACAACATAATATTAGTAATAATTCATCAAAAGAACTACTGTCTATCTACAATGCAAAATGTTTTTAATGATAAATTACATAAATTTTTTAATTTGTATTGTATGGTTGACCTACCTAAATCAGTGAAAAGTTTCTTCCTAGTTCCTACTGTAACTAGTTTGGGATTGGTAAGTAAATTGTCAAACACTTGTGAAACAATTGGCCACTTACAGCTCAAGAAGTTCGACATTATTGCACTGTGTCCAAAATCGGAAGATCTCCTTTCTCAGAGTATTACGTGAGTAATTTTTATGAGTATGAGGATCTCATTTCTCCTGGAGTATCATGAGCGAATTGAACTTTCAAATTCTTACATTGCTCGGACAGGTTGCAATATCATTATTTGTACCTATAATCACATTTGTAATGTATAGAATGTTAATAATATTAATTATTCCACAGGAATTTTTCAAACAGTTTTCAAATAATATCCTTGGACTTCAACCAAAAGCTACCTTTTCGTTTAAAGCATACCCATCTTCATCCTTGTAAGCTGAACCATCTTGTGTTTGAAATATGCTATGTGTCTGCAATCAAAGATTCGTCAAGTTGTAGAAATATTGTTTCCAATAGCAAGGACTTGAATTGGTCCTCAAGGGGAAGAGGGTTCATTATATCTTCTGGTGCTGAAGACCCCTTATTTCTAAGAGGCAAGTGTTTCTAAATCGATCTATTCATCAGGAAATTACCTTAAATTCTCAAATTTACTTTAAAAGGTTCTTAAACATATTTCATATTTAGGTACCTTTTTTCTGTAATTTCAAGGTTCTAAATTTGATAACATCAGGCTTTAGCTTTTGTTTCTCACCTGAAATTATTTTAATGTTTCAGGACCATATGATGTCATTAACTTGGCAACTCTTTTTGGCATTGACTTCAAATCAGCAAAGGCTGCTATTTCTACGAACTGTGAAATTGTGTTTCTCAAGAGTTTGACAAGAACACAAACATTTAATGGTATTCTGCAAAAAAGTGAACTGTCTTCTGCAGAAAATGCTATAATTCCATTTCCTAAGCAGATTTTTTTATCAGAAAAATCAGATGAACCTTGCTTGAGTAAGAAACCTAAGATTTGACTCGCACCAAACAAACTTTTATACTTAATATAGAAGTCGGGCAGCCTGCAATTGTATCCTTTTTTACAACCTATTGAAATTAATGCATTTTCCATCTGTTAATTAGAATTTTAACTATTCCACCGCAGATGTCATGACCCTTGTATAGCAGACGCAGCTGATGAGTGATAATAGTAAAATATTTGGGAATTCGGTTTCCTTGTTATTGCTACTGAAAGAAGTTATACTTAAAGTTATTCTTAAATTCTCTGTAAAACTTTAAAACAGATCTTGCTTTGCATTAGATTACTGTGTAGAAAATTTGGGTTCTTTATTGAAAGCCTTTTCTGAAGATCAATTAATTTTTCATGTTTTAACTGTGTTCAGGTATGACAAGTGACAAAGAAAAGTGAAGCAGAAATCATTGTTATTAAAAGTTAACAGTAGCATAGTAAACAGTCTCAGCTTGACATATCATGATCAGACGACTTGCATTTCATGTTCCAAGGGACAATTTTTGCTTTAGCCATGCTTGCTATTCTCTATCTCCATTTGGCTCCTCCGATCCACGCTCCAATCTACCCATTCCATCTAATCAAAAAAGATCAGTTGAACTCCCAAAAATACCTTCTGTAGAACCTAAATCACCCACTGTTGCAGCTATTTATAAAGGATGGTTTTCCTTCAAACAGTTATTTCCCGCTCACAGGGTGGGTGTTGGAAAGCTCAAAATTAAAGAAGGTGAAACTATGTTTCTAAAAATGTTAAGCAAAGAAGAGCATAACCTCAAATCAAGGCAAATATTATTCACTTGGCATTACTTGCTGTTGGGTTGCACATGCTGCCTTGTTGTAACTTCAGATTTGTTTCTCTTTGATATCATTACACTGGTTGCTTTCATTGTGTCTGCTGGTGTCTGTAATAGAATATTCCATAAGAAGTACACACCCTATGTCCTTGAAGTGGTTTTGCTACCAAACAGCAAAGTTAAAGTGAGGACTTTAAATTCCTTTGGTGGATCAAAATCAATGGTAATTCCAATAGAAAATTGTAATTTTGGCGATCTTGAGCATTTTACCAGGATCAATGGCCAGGAGTTTAAAGTTTTGTATCCTAAGTCTGTGGTGTTTATAGAAGAATCAGAATTAAAGAGCTATGACAAAGAGGAAAAGTCTTTGAGACACTTAAAATACATATCAACATTTAAAGATATCGACAATATTCGGAGCTCTAGAGATTTATTCAACAAAAGGAAAGAAATTGAAGAGCCCTCGATATCACAAAGTGACTCTACATTTGTCAGAAGAAATGATTTTCTATCATTGCAGTCTAAGTCTGATTTGTTGGAATCCAAAAATAATTCATCCTGATTGATGGATAGTAACTCTCTTGAAATCTTAAGTATGCTCTGTAAATATGTTTTGTTAATAATGCTTATGATTTGTGGAGTGCTTCAGCAACAAAATGCATTATGTATTTTTTGGGTACTCTTTCACTTCCAATACTATCATTATCATGATGTTAGTTAAATATTTAGTTTTTTATAAGTTTGATTTCAATCTGATTTTTTGTCTTTAATTTAATTTGCATTTATAATTTACACTTAGAAAATCTCCTACATATCACAGATAGAAGATGGCTACCCAAACGTTCCAGTGTGTACTTTGTCAAGTTAATTTTGCAAGCGTTGAAGAGTTCAATTCTCACGAGAAGCAAGAACTTCACCGTAGAGAGTTTGAAAGAAGGATGGATGGAACATCTGTTGGTAGGAACATAATTTGCATAATTTCGAAGGACTTCGACTTCGATGTACATTATCATAATTTATCACAATCTAGACATAATTTATCATAAATTTGTTAAACTTGTCCAAGGTTACTGATATCACTAAATAACAAGTGATCATTTCCCCCAGGCATGTTGCTCTGTAAATGCTGTTTCATATCCGTACCTACCTTGAAAGATTGGGAAGATCACGTCAAATCTAATGGCCACATGAAGCTGGTCGGGCAATCAGAGTTTTTGGGCAAAAGGTTTCCATCCTTTGAATTGTCATACTATTAAAACTTTGTTTTTGTTATTAGCTATCAGTGTTGCTTGAAACTCACATAGATATCAAATATTACCCATCTTGTTAAAAATTAATCACTTCAGATGTGTTTGGCAAGTTCCAGGTGTAAAAATGAAGGACGGTTCTATAAAACTTTGCAAGGACATAAAACAGCTATTTGATAGTGGCTGGAAGGACCCAGACTACGTCCAAAAAGTTACGGTTAGTTTAGGGTTAATCGACAGCAGATCTATTGTTTTGGATTCTTCTAAAGACTAATGCCATATAAAATGATCATACGAAATCGTCTGTAACCATGTCAATCAACAACTTGTTCATTGATTTAAATCTAAATTTTCCAGACTCAGGGGTTGTTGGAAACAGATATGATAATTGGCATGAACTGCATTACCTTGAAGTCTATGGTAAATGATCTGCCTATGTATCACTGTAGCTTGTGCTGTGTTGACTTTCATCATAACGATAGAAATCATGTTATAGGTGAGTCGAATTTTAAACTTTAATTGTAATTTTTTTAAATCAGTTTTTAAATTGCAATCTTTGTCAGTTTTTGGCTATTTTTTAATCAGCTCAAGATTCAAGAAAACCTTAGATAAAAACACTGTATTATTGACATCCACTCTTCCGCCAAATTTAGTGCAGCTGAGTTGTGAGCATTGAAATAAGCTAAATCAATAATTGTTTGTAGGGAGACATCACAGAATAAATGTCGTTTGGAACTGGGAAAAGAAGACTGCAGATAGAATCGCAAAAGGTCTTGAATTTCCAAAAGCCTCCACAAGAGCTAAGGTATGAGGTATCTATAATCTAGGAAATATTTAAGCAGATTAGACACAGTGCATATTTTCGCAGTTTAAACACAGTGCACATTTTTGCGGAGTTTAGACCCGATTTATTTAAAATCTAGAGACCCGATTTATAAAAACTAGCTCAATTATCAGTGATCACGTGAAAACAAAAGGCACCTCAGGCGCAAGCAGAATTAGAGGAAGTTACCAGGAAGATCTTCAAGATGGAACAGGACTGTCTGAACGATGATCAGTTTGATCTTTACCAAGTCATGGCAACTAAAAAACTTCCTACAGATCTTGGGTATATTACGTTATGCTCTCCTATTCAATTATCAGATCATCATAGCATTCGTAACTAAATTTTTCTTTGGTTTATTACTACAGACGATTTGTATTTTCAGTAAAACGCCAGTAAATCGCCGTCGTCCACCACCACGACCCTCGGAATCAGGCGAGAGTTCCAGAACTATGGACGAACCAGACCAAATAGTGAACGTGAGATCACGCTCTAGAACCCCATCAGAACCGCCTACCAAGAAACCACGTGACTTGCAACAATCCTCGCCCAAACACCCTCCACAAAATCAGCTGAGAGGACCTGATAGTCCCCAAAAATCTCAATCCAAATCTTCCACCGAGAAAATTCATCAGCATCAAGCTATCACCCTTTCACCTCCGAGACCGCTACCTCAACTCTCAAAAGCATCAGACATGTCATCTTCCTCTAGCATGCCATCATTCTCCTCCACCTTTAAAGAAGTTGATACCATCCAGATACCGCCAGAAATTAAAGCAGAGCTGGAACTGTTTGATCTGATGGACGAGCTGCAACTTTCCGGGAACTTTAAACCACCCGAATCGGCCCGGTCATCTGATCCGACTAAATTGTTAAACATGTTGTACACTTTAGGGGAGGGCTTGTTGGAGTATCAGACAAAAAAGAGGGAAATTCCTATGGAACTACCAAGAGACGAGATAGAGGAGATAACGAATTCGATAAGCAATATAATGCAGATGAACATTATAAAAGGGCTGCAGTCAAGCGAAGAGTCTGGTGAACCTAATGATAAAAGTACAGAAAACGAAAATGAAATTAGTACTGAGGTCCCAGTGGCTAGTTGAAGTTGAGCTTGATGTAAGAATTTTAAAGATGTTGTGAGCTGCGACATTGATTGTATGCTATGCCCGTTTTTACTTAATCATTGAATTGGTTAGATCAAGTCGAAAAGAAAGTTGCTAGCAAATCCATGTTTCTATTTATTTCGTTATGTTCTCTTTAGTTTTTCAAATTTCTGTTTTAGTCACATTGTTCCCATCTTTATTCACATAGAGATTAGAGCTAGGTATCAAAATAGTAGATTTAATAAGTTCAATATCCTTTATTTTATTATGTTTTACCACCAACAAACTTCTTCATTCCATGAGTTAAATTCATGACAGGAAAGCATGTCTCTGACCGATCTCCCGAAATCAGACTGGCAGTTATCTGACTTCGAGGTAGGGAAACCTCTTGGCAAGGGAAAGTTTGGTCGGGTCTACCTGGCTCGGGAAAAGAGGACCAAGTTTATAGTGGCTCTGAAGGTTTTGTTCAAGTCGGAGCTGAAGAAGAACAGAGTGGAACACCAGCTGAGGAGAGAGATAGAGATACAGTCCCATCTAGATCATGATAACATCCTCCGTCTTTACGGCTGGTTGGTTTCAGACTTTTGCTTTGTTCTTTTGTTTTTAATCAAGTTTCCTACAATGTAGCTTCTAGTACAGAGCTTATCGCCTGGTAGCAACTAACAAATGCAACTTAAATGTAAGACAGGGAAGTAAAATACGGTAATTTACTAAAGCTGATGAATGAAATCAGCAAAATCAATATTTAAGCGGCAGTTTAATAACTGAATAATTCGCAATGGCCAGAATACAAATTTTAGAAATGAACAATCGTCCGTGTTTGCCCGTGGCAAAGCAGGAATGAAAAAAGCTATTCCTTGACCATGTTCTCCAAGAAGGCCATGCTGGCCTCCAACTCAGGAATAGACTTCTGACACCGGTTAGTGTCGAGCACTAGACGCTGAAGAAGCAGGTCTTTATCGTAAAGTTCCTTCCTTGATGACTCTCTGATAATGATACAGTTGGCGTTCAGTTTGAGGAGTTCCTCTCTGGCTGCCTCAAGTTTCTTTTCCCACGTCTTCTTCTGGAATTTCAGTTTAGCCATGACATTGTTCAGTTTGTTCATCTCTGTCTCGTAAATCTTCTTTACTTCTTCTCTTTCGTTCTTGTTGAACTGCACCTCTTTCTTGAGCTCCTCAATCTGGAGTTTGTGTACCTCTACTGGGTCACACTTCTTCTCAATGTTGACTTTCTTGGTACAGAGTTTAGCTTCCTGGAACTGCAGCTTCTGTTTGGAACGTCGCTGGTTGTCGTAATCTTCTTCCTGCTTCTTCTTCTTTACTTCATGTTCTTCCTTCAAACATGCAACTTTAGTCTCCAGAATCTTGTTTTTCTGGATAAGTTCTGTAGTTTCCTCCTTCAGGGACTCCAGATCAAGTTGAAGTTTCTCGATCTCAGCCTCAGCAGCTCGTTTGTCCTCGATAGTCTTGGTTCTGGTGTCTTCTGTTTCTCGATCTATCGCTCTTTTCGTCAGTCTGAGTTCTTCGTGCTGTACTTTCAGTTGTTCCAGTTCAGATGACATGGTAGACTTGCTGTGTTCCTTTAAAACAAATGTTAGTCTAAAACAAAGTAATAAAGTGTATCTAAATAGGAACAGAGATTGCGCAACTAGTTTCTCTAAATACAAAAAATCTCAATTCAAGTGAAGTGTTGTATCTCTATTAAATATGATACAAGCAGTGCGGTAAACATTGGAGAACGGAATAAAACGCGAGTATTTTTATAAATTGTCAAATCTTATTAACAGATGAAGATAAGCAGCTGCTCTAGCAATTGCTATCTTATAACTTATGAGCTCCTATTGGCCAGAATACAATTAGAAATGAACGATCGTCCATGATTGGCGGCTATGAAACAGTAATCTATTCCTTGACCATGTTCTCCAAGAGAGTCATGCTGGCTTCCAACTCAGGAATAGATTTCTGACACCGTTTAGTATCCAGCACTAGACGCTGAAGAAGCAGGTCTTTATCGTAGAGTTCTTTTCTGGATGACTCCCTGATGTTGATACAGTTGGCGTTCAGTTTGAGGAGTTCCTCTCTGGCTGCCTGTAGTTTCTTCTCCCACGTCTTCTTCTGGAATTTCAGTTTAGCCATGACATTGTCTAGTTTGTTCATCTCTGTCTCGTAAATCTTCTTTACTTCTTCTCTCTCGTTCTTGTTGAACTGCACCTCTTTCTTGAGCTCCTCAATCTGTAGTTTGTGTACCTCTACTGGGTCACACTTCTTCTCAATGTTGACTTTCTTGGTACAGAGTTTAGCTTCCTGGAACTGCAGCTTCTGTTTGGAACGTCGCTGGTTGTCGTAATCTTCTTCCTGTTTCTTCCTCTTTACTTCATGTTCTTCCTTCAAGCAAGCAACTTTAGTCTCCAAACTCCTGTTTTTCTGGATGAGTTCTGTAGTTTCCTCCTTCAGGGACTCCAGATCAAGTTGAAGTTTCTCGATCTCAGCCTCAGCAGCTCGTTTGTCCTCGATAGTCTTGGTTCTGGTGTCTTCTGTTTCTCGATCTATCGCCCTTTTCGTCAATCTGAGTTCTTCGTGCTGTACTTTCAGTTGTTCCAGTTCAGATGACATAGTAGACTTGCTGTGTTCCTTTAAAACTAATGTTAGTCTAAAACAAAGTAATAAAGTGTAACAAATTCGGAACAGATATTGCGCAACTAGTTTCTCTGGATGCAAAACAACCCAATTCAAGTGAAGTACATTGTATCTCTATTAAAAATGATACAAGCAGTGCGGTAAACATTGGAGAACGGAATAAAACGCGAGTATTTTAATTATAAATTGTCAAATCTTATCTATGAGATGAAGATAAGCAGCTGCTCTAGCAATTGCTATCTTATAACTTATGAGATCCTATTGGCCAGAATACAATTAGAAATGAATGATCGTCCATGATTGGCGGCTATGAAACAGTAATCTATTCCTTGACCATGTTCTCCAAGAGAGTCATGCTGGCTTCCAACTCAGGGATAGATTTCTGACACCGTTTAGTGTCCAGCACTAGACGCTGAAGAAGCAGGTCTTTATCGTAACGTTCTTTCCTTGATGACTCCCTGATGTTGATACAGTTGGCGTTCAGTTTGAGGAGTTCCTCTCTGGCTGCCTGTAGTTTCTTCTCCCACGTCTTCTTCTGAAATTTCAGTTTAGCCACGACATTATCCAGTTTGTTCATCTCTGTCTCGTAAATCTTCTTTACTTCTTCTCTCTCGTTCTTGTTGAACTGCACCTCTTTCTTGAGCTCTTCAATCTGGAGTTTGTGTACCTCTACTGGGTCACACTTCTTCTCAATGTTGACTTTCTTGGTACAGAGTTTAGCTTCCTGGAACTGCAGCTTCTGTTTGGAACGTCGCTGGTTGTCGTAATCTTCTTCCTGCTTCTTCCTCTTTACTGTGTGTTCTTCCTTCAAACAAGCAACTTTAGTCTCCAAACTCTTGTTTTTCTGGATGAGTTCTGTAGTTTCCTCCTTCAGGGACTCCAGATCAAGTTGAAGTTTCTCGATCTCAGCTTCAGCTACTCGTTTGTCCTCGATAGTCTTGGTTCTGGTGTCTTCTGTTTCTCGATCTATCGCTCTTTTCGTCAGTCTTAGTTCTTCGTGCTGTACTTTCAGTTGTTCCAGTTCAGATGACATGGTAGACTTGTTGTGTTCCTTTAAAACTAATGTTAGTCTAAAACAAAATAATTAAGAATCACTATACTATACACCGAACTTGAAGATTTAGAAACGAGAAATACAATAAGTTTGCCTTAGGCAAAACAATATCAAGTAATGTTTGGATCTCTAAGAACATTCTAGACTATTACCATGAACACGATAAAACTGGTACGCTATCCTTGTTTTAGCAGTATTTATATGCATTGGTTAATTAGAGGTAATGATAATCTCTCTTCACTTATCGTCTTTTGTTTCCTTTGCAATCAATCAATTTCAGAATTCATTTCAATTTAATCAATTGGACACGTTTAAATTAAAACAGGATGGCTGGAAGGGACTTTAGAAGTACTGTGTCATTTGAAACTTGTATCTAATGTGACTAATACCCCTATCAACAATTTTAATTAATTACCGTTCTATAAAACTTTAATACGAACTAAGAGAAGAAATGAGAGACATCCTAAATGTCCCATAAGACTTTGTCCCATTAAACTAGAATATCAGACACCAAATCGATACTAAATCAAAAACTGTTCATCATAAATTGTACATTGCTGTCCGAGGCTGTAATTCTGAACCCAGTCAATCAATTTTGGCTTCCATACTTTCGACATAGAATTTGAATGGTATCATAAAAAATGGAACTGATCACGTTTGACGATAAAATGAATAAGTTTTTGGCTTATAATTTTAGTTCAGCTTCATAGCCCAGGAAGCTTATCGGAAACGAAATTTATAGCTTCCTCCTCTTGAATTAGAAGTCTAGGCCTTGTTGTGACATCTCCTCTAACATCCGTACAATATGGCTAACACTTTAACTGTGAACTAAAATGTATAAGTTTACACTTCAGATCACAATCGACACTTTGTTATCGATGGCAGATAAGCCGAGTAAACTGATTTGTAGTAACATCAGAAAACTGAACTTACCACGTGCAGGTTTCACGATGAGACGCGGATTTATCTGATTCTGGAGTTCGCTCCGAAAGGCGAACTGTACGGAGTGCTCACAAAGTTGGGCAGGTTTGACGAGAAGACTGCCGCCAACTACATCCTTCAACTCTCAGCTGCTCTACAGCACTGCCATCAAAACAATGTTAATATTTTCAACTTGTTTATTTGTTTATTTCTATTTAAAAATTAGATTTGATCAATGCGAAATGGTGCAAGTTGACAACCAGCTGCATTGGATATACGACGATACTTCGGCTGCAGTCTGGACGTGAACTACAAAACCTAAATTCCTCACTCCCCAGGTTATACACAGAGATATAAAACCTGAAAACCTGCTGATCGGTGGAAAGCCGGGACACACGGACTGGGATGTCCTGAAGATCGCTGATTTCGGGTGGAGCGTACACGCGCCCAGCAACAGGCGCAAGACGATGTGCGGCACGCTCGACTATCTTCCGCCGGAGATGGTTGTTGGGAGGGAGCACGATGATAAGGTAAGCGGCCTGCAGGGGTTTAAATTCAAGGCATATTTATCTTCAAATACGTATTTACACTCTGCTTAACAATGCTTAACTTGTTGAAAATCATTTTTATCACGCTTCGGCGTTTCTTAAAATTGACGTGTCGTATCTTGCTTCTCATTTTAATGGTCAATCACGGTCACATGATGACGAAAATTTTCGACTCCATCCCCGAAAATTTCTACGTCAAATATTACACAGACTGTTATTCTAACTACAGGTGGATATCTGGTGTCTAGGAATCCTCTGCTACGAGTTCCTGGTAGGTAAGCCTCCCTTTGAAGCGGACGGACACGAGGAGACCTACAACCGTATCCTCAACACCCCCGTCGAGTTTCCCCCGCACGTCAGCAAGCTCGCGCGCCACTTCATCAGCGGCATCTTGAGGAAACGTCCTGAGAAGCGGCTGACTCTCAAGGAGATCTCCAAACATCCGTGGATTGTGGCGAACGCGCGGGCGGAGCTGGAGAATGTTGCTCCTAATTCGGGAGATGGGCGAGGTACTAATGTCTGAAGGAGCGGGCTTGGTGGGGTCGCGTCTAGGTTAAGTAGACACTGTTAACTGTAGAGATTTAATTGAGTTCTTGTCTCTTATGGCGGAAGAAAGCAGAAGAAGGATTGTGAAATATCACTGACAAAATATATAATGCATTTGTTATTTCGATATCTAAATTTCTATATTTATTTCTTGACTCACATGACGTTAATTGTGTTGATTAGAATTTACCAGCAATAGCAATAATCATGACTCAAGTATTATTTTTTAAACAATTTGATGCCTGATGACTGATCTATGTTTAATCTCATATTCCGATCGCAAGTCACTGAAATCTCAATACGTTGAGTTTTTAGTTATTTTTTTCGTGGGTATCGTTAAGACAACTACTGACCACGGGTATTTACCTTATAGCTGATGTAGATTAACGTACAATGATTGTAGCTTATCTGATACAATTTAAGCAGTCATATTGAGATACAGGCTCTAGCACGAATAAAGTATTGTATGGAATGTTAGACTATATCGTAGAAGCTTGAGAATGTGCTATCTCCGAATTATGTAATAACTATTTTAAATTTTAGTTGTCTTTACTTATCTCAGTAGAGTCTCATTAATCAATTCAAGATAGCTGTTTTGGCGCCCTCGCCCTACGGGATTACGGACCTATTACAATGAGGTCGCACAAGTTTAGTGTAGGTTATGTAAGACGCGGTGATATTTCTGTAATACACTTGGTTTCATTCAAATATACGCGCGTAAGTGCGCGCACGTACGCAGGGCTGTGTTCAGTTTATTAATTTCAGCTGATAGCTTTAGATATCTACGATTTCTCACTTGTTTACCCACACCCTAGCATGGTAAAATGCCCGACTGACGGAATGACTATCAAGAACAGAGATAGCAACAACCAGAGGATTGCAGCGTTAGAAGAAAAGGTATGCTACACAGAGCTTGTCTTTAAATCTCATAAAGTTCACATTTTAACATCCGACTCCGTGGCGCAACGGTAGCGCGTCTGACTCCAGATCAGAAGGTTGCGTGTTCAAATCACGTCGGGGTCAAGAAACTTTTGTCGATCGTACTCTCCAGCGAACTACATTTTATCATTGTCCAAATACTATATAACCACTTTAGGTTGACGAACAAGCTAAGACGATAGCTCTACTGCAGCAGCAGCTCCAAAGTTTGAGCGTGATACTAGCGAGTGCTGCACAAAGCATAGCCAAGCCAGTATCTGTTGAAGAAGAAAGTAGTGCTGTTGAGATCACTAACGGTTCTTGTACTGACAGACCAGGTCAGTTCTTGCAGCATGTCTCCGTCAAAAATATTGATTGCTCTCTGCTAGAATAAGATTTTAGAAATTGATTTTTTTGTCAATAGATAGGAGCAAATTTCCATTTCTGACTCGCAATGTATGTGAGATTTCAAACTTGGGACGCCAAACGTCACCAGCATGATTCTTCTGTCAGTAGATAAGGACGAGCCCGTAGTAGAGGAACCAACGCCGGCTGCCACCAAAAAGGAAACTCCACTTCCCGTGCAGTACAACTATAAGAACCTGTTGCAGGAGCATGTAGTTAAGCAGGGCTGGACCCTACCCACCTACCAGACTGAAAAGTGTTCCGGCGGTTTCGCCTCCGTAGTGAGTCTTTATCTTTACCAGTCTGTTCACTAGTTTCTGTTTACTAGTTTCTGTTTTCTGTTTACTAGTTTCTGTTTACTAGTTTCTGTTTACTAGTTTCTGTTTACTAGTTTCTGTTTACTAGTTTCTGTTTACTAGTTTCTGTTTACTAGTTTCTGTTCTACTAGTTTCTCTTTACTAGTTTCTGTTTACTAGTTTCTGTTTACTAGTTTCTGTTTACTAGTTTCTGTTCACTAGTTTCTGTTAACTAGTCTCTCGTTATTAACGAATTAGTTAGTTGCTAAATTACCTGGTTCACATACTTTCCAATTTTCGGATGGCTGTCTAGTTACTGAATTTATCATAAGATCTTTCTAAATTTCTAATGTATCAATCATTATTTGTTATCATTCTAACTTAATAACTAACTTCAGATAACAGTAAATGAGCAGAGCTACACTAGCAAAACCATGAAATCAAAAGTTTTGGCAGAAAAGTCAGCAGCTTGCGTCTTTTTACAAGCCCTTAACGTCATTGATGAAAATGTGAGGATTATATTATTATCTGGGTATTATCTGGATTTGATTGTTCTGGTTGAAGAACCAATGTGTGAAGCGGCCTACTTTTCAACCTTCAATATCAGCTCCATAAAATTTTTACTGCTCCTTTTGGACATATAATTTCTAGTTTATTTTATTTCTCAGGGTGTCCCTGTATCCGATGGAGACCCGAAAAGAAACGCGGGAATCTCCAAATATTCGTGGTGTAAGAACCAACTACAGGAATATTTCGCCAAGTGTGGGCTGAAATATCCTTCTTATACTATCACTTCTGTTGGAGGTATGTCTTTTTTCTTCCTGAGTAGACTCGGACATGAGAAACCAGTTGCGAAGAGATATTTCCTGTTTGTGTCTGCTTAAATAAACAAACATATTTTTTGAACTTTTTGATTCCTTCATAAGACTCAATAAAACCTTACGGCTACATTCAGTTTCATATTTAAGTTAATTCGTGAAATAAATTTAATTTTTTTCAACGAAATTGTCAACGATACAATCTCTGGTGTATTTATGTCGCCTTGTGGTTAATTCACTAATTCTCACAACATCAATTCTCGTAGTTGATTCACTAATTCTCGCAACATCAATTCTCGTAACACACCCAAGGTAAGGGATTTACCGCCGAAGTGAGTCACGAGAAGTTTCCAGAGAAGGTTCTCGGTCCGCTGGCCTGTAGCAAGAGGATAGCCGAACAGATGGCTGCCCACAAAGCAATCTCGGTGTGGCGAATATTGGAGGATTCCTCAGATTCATAGTTTAGTGGGGATGAACTTTATTGGTTTTGAAAGGGAAAGAATGTGACGAGTTTGATGGGAAATGATATGACTGATTTGATGGGAATCAAATATATGATTTGAACATGACTGGAAAGGACGAGGCAGTTGTTAAGTTTGTTCGGGATATGTAAATAGTTATTTGTAATAAATATTGCATTCATTTATTTTTCTTAAATTTATTATGCTCAACGACGATTTTGCTGGAAAATAGATATGATTATAACAATTTAATTCACCATAAACGCTTTCTTTAAGAGAAGGTAGATTAGATATCGAGGTAAAAACTAAAGGGGGATCTCTTATCCTTATTATAAAAGAGAAAACCCATCACATTAACCATGCTTACTGCTTATTGATTTTCCATGTGACTTATTATATTTTTCAGCTTTTAGTTTGTTTCTAAGCAGAACTAATTTTAGCTTTTTCTTATCTCTTTGAAACAGTAAAAAACGTGTATGCACACACGCACACACTACTTTGCGTTAATAATCTTTACTTCATCCGAAATTTGCTGGAGAGTTGTTATTTTGAATTATTTTGTTTATTTGTTTACTTTAAATTCTGCTCGGTCTATGGATTGGGAAATTGTATCATATTAGTTGCAACCTAGTTATTTCTTAACCTAATGTACCTAATGAAATTCTGATTTCAGATCAAGCGAAACAAATATTATCTTCTATTAATTTAAATTGTCCATTAAACATTGATAATCGGATTGCTTTCCCTTAGCAATGTCTCAACCTTAGTAAGTCTATTTTATTCTTACTTCACTGTCTTTATTTGTATTGATATGATGTAACACTTTTACGTTGTTTGCTTGGGATTATTATGACCGGGATAAAGTGACGGGTTTTGAGCAATTTTGCTATATTTTCTCGGACCACTACTCATTCTCCCCGGGCACTTATAATCCCGCCGTAATATTTCCGAGTTAGGTTATTCTACTAGAAAGTAATTGTGCAGAATACACATTCTGTCTAAGAGATCTTCTCTTATCTCTTAACTTCATTGGTGACGATCGAAATTGTTTTTATGATTGTTTTTATAACGAAGATAAATTTTAATTAGTTGAATTTAAAAAATAACGGTTTCCTCACTTTAGGTTTGTCATGTTTTCTGATAGTTTGGTACACGTCTGATATCTATCGCCAGAGAAACAGCAACGAAATAGAAAAGTCGGGACACTAAGTCCGCCCGACTTGGACACTAAGTCCGCCTGACTTGGACACTAAGTTTGCCCGACTTGGACACTAAGTTTGCCCGACTTGGAACTACCACACGTTTTGATGAGACATGAGTACCGGGCTACTAACTGCAACTCTACGAAATTATATGAGATGTTTACCTCTTCTAAAACCATCCCACTGTTCGAGAGTGGTACACTGTAGTTCTTCAGTCGCACCCACACGTAGCAGAACGACTTTATTTGCAACGTTCAAGACAGTGCCATCAGAATCTTCCAATCCTTTTCAGAGCATGAAAAGATGCTTGTCGGATAAGTCAGAGAAAAAGACTGTTAAAGTTCAATTCATTGATCGGGATGGCGATTCGTTTATAGTAGATGCCAAGATAGGTTAGTTTTTGGAATAAGAGCTTTGTGTGATATAAAACTGATCTTATTTTGTGATACATCGAGTAATTTTTATTAATTAAAATAATAGACATGACTTACACGTGATTTGAGGAGTTCTAGAACATTCGAAAAAGACTAGCAGTACAGCGACGCTCCACCCTAACAATCTCTCTCTTCTTCATGAGAGAACCTGATGAAGGTAGCCCACCAACACGACCCTCCACCCTAACAATTTCTCTCCCCCCCTCCCAGGAGAGAACCTGATGAAGGTAGCCCACCAACACGACATAGACCTGGAGGGAGCGTGTGAAGGTACGCTCTCCTGCTGTACCTGTCACCTCGTGGTCCATCCTGACTGGTACGATCAACTAGGTCAGGTGGTGTATTTTTGTCATGTAGTCAAAGTTTTTATTCGGCATTTTTTGTTAGCTCCATCATGAACATTGAACAAACATGTGGTACTATACTCCTACTTGATAATTAGCTAACTGATATTTCTGCAGGTAGTGAACCGTGTGAGGATGAGTTGGATATGTTGGACATGGCCTACGGACTGACAGACACTTCTAGGCTTGGTTGTCAAGTTGTCGTCAGGGAGAACTTTGAGGGGCTCGTCGTCAGGATACCCCCGTACGAGCCACAATACACGTGACATCGTACACGTGACATTTCACACGTGGTAGATATTGTGCACGTGATGCGATCAAAGCGTGTGAAAGGAGGATTATTCCAACTACAGTAACCATACATCCGGCTCAGATACAAAGTAGAAGTTGTTAGATTATTTTAGGAGAAAAGGTATAGTTTATAAAGAAATGATAGTAGTAGACAGAAATAGTATTTTTCTCCGTAAGCTGCAGGGCTTTTGTGTTCGAGCTACGAATAATACTTGTGGTCTGATACTTTAAATTATGGCAAGTCACTTTAAAGTTATTTTCGATAGGTCAAAAATTTGTGATGATTTTACACGTTTGGTTGTATGTGTTGTTAGTGCAAGTTTTACGAATAACGAAAAGTAAACACCATTTAAAGATTCTTTCAGCCACTTTAGATTTTAATATTTATCAAAAAACATAAATATTTAATTACGTTTCAATCCTAATCTTCATTAGGATGTTACTAAAACACAGAAGGATTTGTTCGAGAATCACGGAGCAATGTCTTAACAACAATCCAACTCGACGTTCTATCAAGACTTGCCGCCAAAACCCAAATATCAACTCAGCCCACCTGAGAACCTGGCAACGTGCCAACTCACTTTCAGTTCCATACATTTCTACCAGAGGACTTGGCAGCCAGGAGAAACCTGGTTATGTCAGAGGATCCGATTCGGAAAGGGCTAGAGAGTTTCTTTTACCGTAAGCTAGATTCTCTGCATGTTTGAACTTTCACGTTTGGTTATCATGGAATACAGAAAGTAGGTTTGACGACAACTTTCGTCCAAAATCTGGATTCCAGATCTGCACGTTGCTTGTTTTATCACTCCTCAAAGTTTCTCCGTATTTTCACATCATCACCCCAGATACCACGAGAAGACGATGAGAAAGTTCGGAGTTCCGGAGGAGGAGAGAGGTAGAGACAGAACCACCCTCCATGGGTCTACTCAGTGTAGGGTGGTACCTAAGTTCCTGCAGCGAGCTCAGATCTTCAACGGCAGACATTACTTCTGTCCGTAAGTGAGATACTATAATATATCTTCAGTTGTGTTCCTTGTAGATCTGATTATTACTGTAAGTGTAACTTCGCATCTTTTGACTTATTACATGAATTAGTTTACAGATAACTTATTCAAATCTCATATATTATTATATTTTGAAGTTGAAAAAACGTGGTTCCCCCCCCCCCCAATTTCGCCCCAAACATAGTTCGCCTCAAACAAACATGTCAAACTCTCTCAGGCCGGACCCAGTTACGGGGAGCAAGCAGCTGGTTCGTCTCCGTATGTCTGCTAATGAAGACACAGTACTGTGTAGAGACTTGGATAGCTCGTGTGAAGTCCGAGACTTGCTTTACAACGGTCAGTACTTGGCTGTACTTGTCAGCTCTGATAGTGACAGTCGGATCTTTGTTATTAAGGTACGTGGTCATTTTATTTGGGTTAAAAGTAGAGGGGGTGGTTGGAGAAAATGTATTCACTAGATATTTTTCGCGTCTACGAATGTTCGTTAGTCGATTTACGATATCTGGGACACGGGTAGAAAACAAAAAGCAAAAGTTTCATGACTCACATTCTCGTAACTCCTTGTTAGTAGTATATATTCTCTTAGCATTTTTTCAGCAATAGTTTAGACCTGATCCAGTTCATTAGGGCTACATCACGTATTGTTATTCATGTTCAGGAGACCAGTAAATCACAAACATACCTCCTCCTTACTATAAATATCACAGGAGTCTACTGGGGAGCTAATCAGAGAACTTAACTCTGGACACCAGCTACAGTGGACATCAGATTCTAGACTTGTATACACTTCTATAAATAGTAACATGCGACCAGATACTGTCATTTCTCTCGATCTGGAAACTGGCGAGCTGGGTACGAATTGTGGATTGTTAACATTTGTAATCGATGGAAAGTCGTTTAAGTCTTTATATATAGTTCCGATGAAATCATCTAAATACACTTCGCACTTACTACGAAACCTGATTTTTAAGAATATTGTGATGGAATTACGCAGTACACTATTTTGAGCCTCTCTTTAAAGAAGCTCTGCTCACCCAACAAACCAAGTTTTTCAAGAATATTGTGATGGAATTACGCAGTACACTATTTTGAGCCTCTCTTTAAAGAAGCTCTGCTCACCCAACAAACCAAGTTTTTCAAGAATATTGTGATGGAATTACGCAGTACACTATTTTGAGCCTCTCTTTAAAGAAGCTCTGCTGACCGAGCAAACCAAGTTTCAACTACAAACCTCCCACAGAGACAGTCTACCGGAGTACAAGGGAGAACGAAGTGGTCAGTGTTACGTGTTCTAAAGATAAGAGGTTTACCGCAGTTAACGTTAACACAAAGTTAACATCGCACGTGCACATTCTAGATAACACCATGTCGGAGTGGCGTATTTGTGAAGATAACTTGGTGTGCAGCCGGGATCAGAGTAAGTGTGCGGGGAGGGGTGGGGTTGCGGGGAGTGGAGGGAGTGATAGGGGGTTTCCGGAACTATCATGACAGACGAACGACACCGTCTCTAGCAGCAAGAATAACTTTTAGCTTTGGTCCAGCTTCAAGTGCCTTAACCTATACATCAAATTTCAATTAAACATCATAATTTGGTCCTTAATTCCAGACAATAAGTGCTACATCGAGCATCACAAAGATCGGCTGATTGCGATAAAATCCTCCGACACAGACCCAAATCTGCACATCTACTGGTCTGACGAGATCTCGAAGACCCCCGGGTCTATCCTGCCCAAAACGGAGATATTTCATTCCCATCCTGAGAAGTTTGGCGTTATACACGAAGTTGAGGCGTTTGATAGTGGCATAGTTGTGTATCACACTACCCTTGATAGTGACGGCAACAAGTAAGTTTGATAGTGGCATAGTTGTGTATCACACTACCCTTGATAGTGACGGCAACAAGTTAGTTTGATAGCGGCATAGTTGTGTATCACACTACCCTTGATAGTGACGGCAACAAGTTAGTTTGATAGTGGCATAGTTGTGTATCACACTACCCTTGATAGTGACGGCAACAAGTTAGTTTGATAGTGGCATAGTTGTGTATCACACTACCCTTGATAGTGACGGCAACAAGTAAATTGTGATATGTTTTATTTGTTGGTGGCGAAGTTTTCTGTCATCTAAATCTGTTTTAAGTAATTTAATAATCGGACCTCCTCGAGAAAAATATTCCCATTACATTTACTCGGTTCTAGTCAATTATAAGCATATAATAAACATATAATGAACATTGTGATAATCATCATATCATGATTAAAAAGCACACTTTCCCATTTCAGAGGAAACATCAGAGTGACGCTACTGAATCCTGAGAACTACTCCCAGATCAAGTCCGTTATAGATTTCCCAGCTGATGTCTCCCTAGTCACTCCAAACTCCAACACCTTTTCCGATCAGGTGTGGATTTTATTCCGAGATGTAGGTATAGACGGGATATCATGCCCGAACAAGATTGTAGATAGATTTGCAAATAATTCCAGCTGTAAAACGATTTTTCCATGTTTTCAATATTCTTGTCAGATCCACGTCACATCAATTTGCATTGTAAACATTATCTTCCATCAAACTTCAGGTCACATCAGACCACCGGTTATCTGTTATCATTGTGGAGACTATGGTGTCACAATCAAATAAACAATGTCCAAATTAACAGTTAAAGAATTTGGTTTAGTCAGTCTGGAAATTTTTCGCAAATTAATTTGCCATTTTTATCAGGTTCTTGAATAATTTCGCAAATCAGACTAATTCGTTCTGAGGTTTCCAGATGCGAGGAGCTTCATCTTGCGACCCCCAACATAGTTGTTTATATCAACCTAAAAGTTTGTCTTATGTCTTATCGTTCTCCTAATGAAGTATATTCAGCAGTAAATAGTTAGATGCTTAAAGTTAGTGTACCGACGGTTAACGTCTTAACCAACCAAAGATATGCAGCTGCATCCATGATGTGTCCTTCTTTGACCCATCTGCTGTCGTCTCCAATATCCTCAACTATTGCCTCAAGCCAAAAATAGCCCTTTTCTCCGCCTGATGAAGCTGTGGTGAACTTCGTACCCGTTTATGTTGGTGTCAATAACCGTAAAGGCAATTTGACGGACACATACCACACAGATAACGCACACTTAAGGGACACATAACGCACGGGTAAAGCACGGGTAAGAAACACTTGGAATTCATTCCAGAAATCACTTTACAGTATTTAACCCTGTTTATGTCCATGACGATTGTGGTGCCTTACCCGTGCGTTACCCGTGCCGTACCCGTGCGTTATGTGTCCCTTAAGTGTGTGTTACCTGTACGGTATGTGTCCATCGACAAACCGTCAAATTGCCAACTAAACCCTAGGTAGGTTCAGAAAACCAAGGTATCTCAAGATAATTACGATTCAAAGCTTGCTCTCTAGGCCCAATAACCGTAGCGGTACCAGGTTACGTGTCATGATTTTGTAGTGTTATAATCTGGAGCACAAACCCCGTTTAAGTCATTGTGACGTGACGAGACATTGGCAACCTTGTGCTTCTTGTCACATTTGCTTTGTTGACTTCGAACAGGCCTTTGTTATTGTCGCGACTACACGTGCGCGATTTGACGTGCACGTGCTAATTTCAATAGGTAGGCACGATACGTAGACATTTCGTAATGAAAAGAAGAAAAGAGGGACATAGACACAGAAACAGGCACATGTATAGACACACACACATAGAAACACACACAGATACACACACACACACACAGACACACACACAGACACACACAGACACACACACACACACACACACACACACACACACACACACACACACACACACACACACACACACACACACACACACACACACACACACACACACA
>JH153927.1:235323-251265 GCA_000226015.1 Mnemiopsis leidyi | reverse complement strand
ATACAGAATGGGAACAAAGTCTACGTGAACTTTCTTAAAGATGCAGACCATGCAGGGTTTGAGGAGGATGCCGATGTTGTGGAGACAAATTTTATTTTGGACAGTGATGAGTCTGACAGTGATTCTTTCTGGAGTAGGTTGAAAGGTTTCAACTTTTTTTCTAGATAGATAAGATACTTTTTGATTCGGTTTTTGTGTTTTTTATTTGTATCGTGACCCTTTTTACTGGGATAATGATTTTGCAATTTTTATTGGATATTTCAATAGGAAAAATGTTTACAATAATTGATTTGTGGGCTACTATGTCATTAGGTGTTGTCTTGTTAGCGTGTAAACTCGCATTTTTGTTGTGTCAATATTAAATATTTTTCATGTTGTTCATGTGATAGCACAGATACACTTTCATCGTGTCGTCCACGGAGGCAACGAAACGATCAAATATTATTGTAGAAATATTTTGTTTATCTTCAGCAACTCGACTTTGATCATACTCAATAACTGTATTTAACATATTGTAGTATTTTAACAAGTTCAAAACTTATAATTGTTAGGTAATCATATCTTATTTTGCCGATGATTTATGCCAACATTAATATTACGAAATATCCCAAGCTCATGACCAATATTCGTATTATGAAATATCCCGAGCCCATGATTGCTGTCATGGACATCGGAGTTCTTCTTTGCCCACCGACCGTGTATATCTGACTGTATCTAGTTGAGAGTCATTACTTTAAAACTTGTTTATATCTTACATCTTATATCTGACTTTTTCTAGTTGAGAGTCATTACTTTAATACTTTTTTTATATCTTACATCTTATATCTGACTGTATCTAGTTGAGAGTCATTACTTTAATACTTTTTATATCTTACATCTTATATCTGACTGTATCTAGTTGAGAGTCATTACTTTGATACTTTTTTATATCTTACATCTTATAACTGACTGTCTAAGTTTCCAGAAAATAAAGTTTCCTGCCATCATGGCTTAATTACGAATGGCTTGTACATTCCATATCAAGTGCTACTTATCCTTGGAAAACAGTCTCGTTTTAAGACCTTTTTTTCAATATTATATGATGGTACAGCATTGTAGTATGGATAGTCAATTATAGTGGATAGTCAATTGTTAGTGATTATGATTATAGCTACATCAATACAATGTTAACTACAATAGTCAATACAATAATAAATCAATTGAAAAATGAATGCTCTACTTACCTAAACAGAAAGCTCACTTAAGTTCATAATTCATACTGTGCTGTTAAGCTTGATTGGTCTAGGGGTAGTGCCTGTGGTTTCGTTTTGTGCGTCCTAAGTCTAGTAGCCTCAGTGTTACAGAAAAAAAATTCAACAGTTGTAGAAGGAGTATCATTGAAAGATGAAACTACTGTACACAGTATCCCCTAACATACTGAACATTAATATCATCTTGCAACCTCCCTTCTGCCTGCCTGCATCTCTGCAAGGTTACAAGGACACAATCATATATAAGAGCCTCTGCATAATGATATCCATGATGTGATAAGTTGGTAAGAAGAAGTGTGTTGAACTTTATAGTTTTTCAGCTATATTTCATATCGCACAACATACAATAAACAACAATAGAACAAAAAAAGCTACATATTATGTACAGTCAAGCACCCTTACTGGCTGACATAGACAAAGTGTAATTCCCTGCACTTTTAAAATTAAAGAAGCCCGCAGAACCCTTGTCTGCGTGCGGTACGACGCGTGCCCCCTGTCTGCGACCCGCAATACCTATTTACTGGTTAATAGTTTATTGTTTTGCTTCTTTAGACAATATATGTTCGGTATTGACAATATAGAAATAGAGGAGGAGTTATTAATTCTTAGTAAGAGTTAATACTCCAGTATAAGAACGGTCTTACAGTTGCTAATTCTGGTTTTCTGGAACAGAATTTCCCTAGTGGGTTCCTCTGTGTCTATACTCATAAATATAAATATGTTCTGCCGGAGACCGCAGACAAGGGGGTCAGTTGGCTGCTTGAAGAGTGTCCAATTCCCTGATTTGTTCGAAAATTCCTGGATATCGAAGACTCCTAAACTAGAACCAGAGGTTTGTCTGGTTCAGGACACCTTGCCAGTTCACATTAACGACGTGGACACAAATATGAAATTACAGCTTGCAATGATAAAGTCAAACATGAATCTTGTCCGGATGGTGCGGACTGCAGATAATGATTGATAGCAACTGTAACAAAAACTAACTTAAAAACCTTATTGAACTAAAAGTTTAAAATAAAAAAAGAGGAATAACTTTAGCTGTCATGAAGAGACAGCTATTGGTGGGATCACTGTGACCAACCACAACTATATGCAGGCTGCAGGAGGGAAGAGACTTTTGGGGCCACTTTTCGTGAAATTTAAGAACAGCGAGGAATTCGCGCCGCAAAAGCGGAGCAGTGGTCAGCTATACTCTCAAGTCAAAAAGTTTTATTTACTATGTATCATTGCGAGCTATACAACGTGATTTATGACGCACTAGACATAAAAAGCTTGTGTAAAATTCTGCAACAGAAGAACTTGTCATGGAATTAAGAGAAGTTGAAATATAAGAACAGAAACTCAGGATTGAAGCTGTTCACCCAAAATAAACAACTGAAATAAAAATTGTCTTCTCGTAAAAAAGTATAAACTGAGGTATAATGTGACCAGTGGCAACGTCATTCAAGAAATCCCGAAAGCAAAAGTTTGAATAGCTGCACCAGCCCGATACTATTGCGTTTCCCCGGAAGAGCTTAGTGTAGGAAGATAATTGAAATCTAATTTGATCTCCTCGTAATCTTGTATGGTTAGGATCCGTTTTGCAAAATCCCAAACAATTATGATTGAAAACTTTATCCAAATCCTGCCTGTTAAAATCGCTCACATGTCATCTGCATACATATGCAAAAATCATTGATTTTACGTAAGTTATTTTAAAACCGTTCAGGTGCAAGCGGTTTGATGGGGATGAAACTTTGGTATGAAAAATTTGCAAGGGTAATTCCGATCATAAGTCCTGGCGGAATCTCATTCGACAAAATTTGATTATTCTAAAGTAAACAAACCGGCATTACCAAGCTTTGAGAGAAAACGACGAGATATAGCTGCCTGATCTCAAAGAAACTGTCGTCTTATTACCTGCAGTTTCATGTACCATATAGTAGATACAAATTTCCTAGAAGTTAGAACATTCACAGATTCACTGATCATAAGTGAAAAATATCATTTGGTGAGTGTGTATTTACCTAGCCGGATCACAGATCTGTAATAACAACATTCCCAACATTCATCAATGATCTCACAGCAAATGAAGATTCCCTGACCGAGTGTACACCATGTCTCTTCCTGACGTACGGGTGTTACGGAGAAAACCTCTTCTACTCCTGGGAGACGTTGCCAAGGCAACTGATGGACCAGGGTTGGAAAGTGGTTCTGTGTCACGTGAGAAGTGGTGGAGAGTGTGGTCGGGACTGGTATCTACAGGTTAGTACACAGTAAACCGTTAAAATGGGGATACATTTAGGCTCGATTTCATTCCGTCTCTATTTAAGGCAAACAAGTCGTTTTATTACTAATTTCATGGTCGATCTCACGTGCCGATCAAAACTTGTATGTTTTTTCACCTCGCATTCTCGTCTAAAACCAGGGCGCTGGTTTGAAGAAGACGTACAGTGTTTTGGATACACTGAACTGTATCAAACACGTCCAGTCCCTCAACCTGACAACCCCATCCACTTCTACCTTGCACGCTTCATCCAGCGGCGCGCTGATCGCTGCACGTGCAGCTCTTTCTGTTCCCGGTATCGTCAACAAGCTGGTTCTAAGATTCCCGTTTTTGGATCTACACACTGCCATGTCTGATGAAGCTTTACCCCTGTCTTCTGAAGAGAAGGAAGAATGGGGCTGTGATCCTGAACACTGGAAATCTGGGTCAGACCTCTTTGACTCCGACAGTGTCGCCGTGGAATCGAATGTGTTAATTTCTGTTGCTGGAAAAGACCGGCGGGCACCTCCTTGGCATGCAGCCAATTTCGTGGCTAACATACAGAATGGGAACAAAGTCTACGTGAACTTTATAAAAGATGCGGACCATGCAGGGTTTGAGGAGGATGCCGATGTTGTGGAGACAAATTTTATTTTGGACAGTGATGAGTCTGACAGTGATTCTTTCTGGAGTAGGTTGAAAGGTTTCAACTTTTTTTCTAGATAAATAAGATACTTTTTGATTCGGTTTTTGTGTTTTTTTGTATCGTGACCCTTTTTTACTGGGATAATGATTTTGCAATTTTTATTTGGTATATTAATTGAAAAAATTTTTACATTAATCGATTTGTAGGCTACTTTGTCATTAGGTGTTGTCTTCTTAACGTGTATTCTCGCAGTTTTGTATTAGAAATATTTTTCATGTTGTTCATGTGATAGCACAGTTACACTTTCATTGTGTCGTTCACGGGGGCAATGAAACGATCAAATATTATTGTAGAAATATTTTGTTTATCTTCAGCAACTCGACTTTGATAATACTCAATAACTGTATTTAACATATTGTAGTATTTTAACAAGTTCAAAAACTCAAATTTTATGTAATCATATCTTATTTTGCCGATGATTTATGCCAACATTAATACTACGCCAACATTAATACTCCGGTACATTTTCGGCAGGAAATACCCCAAGCTCATGACCAATATTCGTATTAAGAAATATTCCGAGCCCATGATTGCTGCCATGGACATCGGAGTTCTTCTTTGCCCACCGGACGTGTATATCTGACTGTATCTAAAGGCACCTACCATAGCGATGACACCCTGGAATTTTCTCAAAGGCCATGTTTCAAAATTCTCCATGGCCACGAAAAAAGCAAGATTCGCCTCGCAATCAAAATTGACATTTTGAACAAATTTTTGATCATTTGACCAAAGTGATTTCTTGGAAATTCAAACATCCAACCGTGACTCCCGGCCGAGAGCAAATGGTCTTAAACTCATAATTTACTTAACCTCTTCCCTATACTATAGACATTCACTGTTAAACCATTAGGAATCCTCGGTGTCAGGATTAGATTGACAAAAAAACCTTAAACCTTATGATGTGGTAAATACGATAAGGGCACACTATTAACAGATAGTTGATCCAGGTACACGATAAAGTTTACAGTTCTGTAGTGTTGTTTCCAGTGTTTTGAGAACCAGTTGCATACGACTGAGCCATACTTTCCATCCTTGCTGAAACATTCCTACCCATTGTTAATACTGTACTGGTGAAGTAACCTACCATCCTGTTACTTTTTCTGAAGACCATGTCGCTGTAAAGGAGTGGGTTGATAACAGAGTTGAATGGTAAAATGATGACTGAGAATACAGGATACCAGGCTGCAGCATCAATAGCTTCAAAGAAGTGAAGAGCACACACCACTATGAAGGGAATCCAGCAGAGAAAGTCAGTCCCTATGATGATGGAGACCTTTGTCTGGAGCTTCAGATCTCGTCTTCTGGTTGACGATGAATTGGAGACTACCGCCCTGGACCGATTGACAACATAGAGTTGGATTATGGAGTAGCAGGCTGTAATGAATAAGAAGCACAATACGTTTACAGTTAGGATGGCAAGAGAAAAGACATGTTGAGGGTCGCTTTTGGTAACAAGATATTTGAAAATGCACACACTGTCACTGCCATAGAATTCAACCTTTGCACCAGCGATTCCCTCATAGTCTTTCGAGAACATTTCTCCTACCATCCGCCGAACCGTCTTCCAGCTGATCGGCTGTTCTCTATATCTTCCGTTGTAACTTTGCAATACTCTGTGATGTGTTTCCTTATCTACCATCCCTGTAAATAAAGTTATACCATCGTAGTGCAGTCCATTGACAAAGAAGTCTTCGAACTGCGGCAACAACGGAAATACAGAGATAGACAGAGAAGCAATTAACGGAACGGCTAAAGTTGCAGATAGTTTTATCTTTGACTTTATGGTGTTTGGGTCCTTGGGTACCAATCTTTTGATGTAAGTTAGCCGGGAAACTCCCAGTGCTGCCATCGAAAATAGAGAAAGTTGAGATCCAACTGTGCTGACGGTGCCGAGGATATTGCAGTAGGTACTGATCAACCAAACAAATTTCTTTTTGCAATAGCTCTTCGAATAGTAGGCATCAACTGCGGCTATGGCCAGTAGGTAAACTCCAATAAGTAGATCTCCAACTGCAACTAACGATATCAGAGATTTATCCATCCTGTTTCGTAGGGACTTTGAGTTGTTAATTTCCTTTATGGATGTAATGATGACTGTAAAATTTAAAAGAGTTGCTAGTATTCCACTTAGCCAAGCAAATGCCTTTAGAAAAGTGTTCTGAAGTAAATTTCGCGATTCACGAGAGCACGAATTTCCACATTCGTCAGAGAAATCTCGACAATCTACAACTCCATCGCACACTGCCGTCTTTAATACATACTCAGAGGTCTCTGCACATTTGAAGTGGTTGATACAGTTCTTCTCATCACTATCATCCCCACAATCGTTGACAAGATTGCATACTTTGTCATATGTCACACACTGGCTGTTGTTACAAGAGAAGTATTTGTTCACATACTCTCCCCTACTTCTAGCCACAATAGTGAGACTGTAATCCTCAGTCAGGCTGTAAACTTTATCAGTATTCAGAATGTTGACACAGCTGTTTTGTTTGACTCTTACGAGTGGACACTTTGCATGTTTACATTTGCCAGTACAACTGAGGTGTACATAGAACTCGCCAAAGGCATTACCACATTCTTGTTTTTCTACAGGGAAGTAGATTCCATAAGTTTGTACTCCAAGTATATTTCTGTCTGGAGCAATGAAATTTGTAAAGGAACAACTTCCAATCAATTGTTCAAGCTTCTTCAGACCAGGAAGACAATAGGAAAGGTATTTAACATTCAGTTGATCCTCCACTACATGGTCCCATGTCCTCTTGATATCTCTGGCACTTCGACAAACAGTATTTTCCATTCCACAGGAGGGAATTTTGTCACAAAGATTTTCAAAAGTCACAAACCTGCTATTCACGTCATCCATATCACACAAAAACACCTCGATGCAGTCCCCATCTTTTTCTATGTATCTTAAAGTTTGTCCACTTCCACATTTCCGCCAGTAGTCAGCGTTTTCATCGATGCCATCACCGCAGTCCTTGTGACCATCCATTACCCACGACATAGGAAAAACTAATGGTTGGGATGTCTTATCTCGTAACATTTTTACACGCCTTATGCATCTTTGGGTTGAAAGAGTGGAACAAAATGTTTCAGTTTCGTCTGTTCCTCGAGGGCAGTTCAACTCTCCATCACAAAGTTGGTTTCTATGAAGTAGACAACCTCCCTCCACTTCGACACACTGATTCTGGTACCCATCGTCACAAAGCTCGTAGTTTAGGCATATAGCAAACACCGAGAGAGTTGTTGGAATTCCTCTCATGTTACACCACATAGCGACTCGAGATGAGTCTGAGCAGTTAATCTGGTCGAGGCCATCCTGGCAAGTGTATGCATACGGGCCCTAGTCGGGGCACGGCACAAATCTGGTGATGAAAAAGTGGTCGGATCCTATCGGGGAAAGAGTTGTATAAGTCTGGTCCATGAATTTCGCCAGGAATACATTTACGCACGATGTCTTTCTCTTCGCAAACTTTTTCATCCAGTCCATTGTAGCAATTGATCACGTCATTGCAAACGTACATCGCATGAACGTGATTTCCGTAAGTAGAATCACACATTACACCATATGTTTTGTTCCCACATTCTGCTTCATCGTTGCATCTATAGCAATCACAATTGAGATCACATACTTGATCTGCCCTTATGTAGGTTTGGGACTCGCCAATACACAGAAAGGAAGTACTTGGATCCGGACATCCTATCTCATCTACATCAGTGTTAGAACATGTCAGTTTACCATTGCAGTCAGCCCATGCTTTGTTAGCTAGACCCGATATGACTTTGTAGCCAAATGTTATTTCGTCGCCACGAAACGGTAGGAGGACTTGACCTTTAAACTGGCAAGTATAAGTGCTACAAAGCTTTTCCTCGATATCTCTACCTAAGTTGCTCTCACAGTCTGATCTGATATGTCCACAGACTTCGTAGAACTTAGGATCATTTGGACACAACTTGTCATACTTGAGGGTACAGGTGGTAGCCCACCTAGCGAAATAAGGGTCGTCTGTATACAACCCGACAGAGTAAAGAACGTCAGATCGAGGACACTTAAACTTGTCTCCACACTTCTCTTTTAGATACTTCTTCCCGTCTCCGACCTCTACCAGCTCACATTCTTTACTGTCTGAGGTACCTGAAAGTCGATTGTGAATTTGTCTGAACAGCTCACTGCTCAATTGTTACATTATGTTAGGTGAGAAGTGTTTTAAAATGGCAAATGGATGTACCTGATAACAAACATTTAAGTATATGAATGAAGGCTCTACCTGAATTCTGATGTGAAGCATTCCTGCTGACCGTTAGTTTTATCACTAGAAACCATAAAAGGAGGTTGCACACCATGCATTTACCACACCACAACACCATTTATAGAGAATGCTTGACAGCCCGTTTATTGAATTATTCATCAAATTATGTAACTCAAAAGATTATCATAAGTTAATTTTTCTTCGATACCAGTCCATCAATCGATAGCCTATGAAATACAAAGCAAGGAGCGCCGTAAACAACTGATTCTAGCATAAACCCACGTTTTGTAGTTAAGGCTTTACAAGGCGGATGATATAAGTATGTGATGTTATTTGCAATCGGGTTTAAGTGTCTTTTTGAGGTTTATGAACTGAAAGTCATCACGCAAATTAGTTCTGTAAAAACCAGTTAAATGGTTTATGATATAGACTAGGAAACCTGTTTGACTTAAGCTATAGATACTTAAGCTATATACAATATATTAACTCTATGTTTTTTAAGATCAGCTGCGGTTAGTAATTATGTTCCTCGGGATACTGTAGCAGAACCAATAAGGCATACGAAGGAAGTGCGTACGAGTAGACGAAAATTTTGGTTGGACGACTTACGTTGGATCATAAATCGTCGGCAAGCTTTTAAATTGCAGTGATGAAAGTATTGGAACTATATGATCTTTCAAATAGAGTATTTTTGGTTAACTCCAATGATTCATTATTCAATAAAACACGGAATATCTTTAGCTTATGGACAACGCAAACTTTGCCCTCCCGAAGCCACTTAAACCAGTGAAGAAAACAGAAACGAAATGCACAGCTGATGCCCCCAAGAAAGAAGTATCAGCAGATGAAATTGTCAAGAACGATAAGATCCACGAAACCACCAGTCAAATCGAAAACAACACCATATCTCTGGAGAAATCAGTTCAACCATCCGTCGAACCCATTGAGGACTTTAAAACTCCCGTACCTATAGAATCTGCTGGTTCTCCAGCAGCTGCTTCCACTAAAGAACCTGCTAATAAACCCCCGGACCCTCCGATTAAGAGTTCATCCGAGCACCGTAAAGCAAAAGTGGAGAAGAAGAAAAAACCGGAGCCTGAGGTCGTTGTTTTGCAGTACAAGGAGCCCAAGTGGAGTGGTCCTGCTTCATTTCCGTATACTCTTGAAGTACTTAAGGGAGGAAAGATTCTGGAAGAGGTTTGGTTAATAATGTTATTTCAGTTGAAATGAACGAAATTTTATCCCAGTCTTGTCTCGTTGTGTTGCTAAAAATGACGATAATAATTAAATCTTGACGATAATAATTAAATCTTAATCAGCCTAAACTGCAAGTGCATCTAGGTAGTCAACAAACTTTTACGAAACCTTGGCCTTGATGAATCACGGTTAAAGTGATTTTACTTCAAGCTGGATATTTGCCTATTTGATGATACGCAGTATTAGTGATATTACCCCCAGGTGGATATCAGTGAATCTTGTTATGTAACAGTAGGAAGATTACCTTCATGCGATGTGCCCTGTCTCCATCCCTCCATCTCCCGTCATCATGCTGTCTTCCAGCACAGAGCAACAGGTTAGTCTCTATGGTGTAGAGTTCTTTCTATTATCACAACTTAAGGTAAAGTTACTCTTATTAAACGAAGTTGGTTAAAGAATGAAGGGCTATGTTTTCAGTTTTTACCTATGCCATAATTATTGCCTTTATCCTCCTAAATAGTGAATTATATGATAGAGAACGATATTCGTTGGAAGGGGTCGCAATTATTTTTGATGATATGAGAGAGCACTTCTCGATATTCACTGGCTCATGCTGGTTTCTCATTGGTCAATTGCTAACACATTTCGAGGTAAATCTGAATTTTGACACCTCCCCAAGAATATCGCGAAATCATTAACATAGAGATTATAAACATATAGATTAGAGCAACAATAATGAACTGTACCTTCCAGAGGACGACAAGCAGGGTGCAGTGTTTCTTTACGATCTGGGCAGCAGTTACGGAACCACTGTCAACAAGGTGAAGATATCGCCCCGCACTTACTACATGATGAAGACTGGTTACGTCATCAAGTTTGGAGCTAGCTCTCGTCTCTACATCGTCAAGGTAGCTTTTTACAGATTTGAAAGAGAATACGGAGATTTTACCGAGATTACTGACATACAGATGTTTCCTGATAACTATTTCACCCAGCGTCAATTTGGCATTTTGATATTACCTGGTCCCATCGCTTTTAACATGTCCCCTTGTTTCTTTCCTGATACATTTTACTCAACCAACTTTCAGGGTCCACCAGAAGAAGCTTTTGAGGACGAAAAAGAAATGATACCCGTGCCAGAGGAGCCTTCCGCCCAAGACAAGATCAACAAATTAGGTGAGATATTGGAACATAGCTCACAATAAGACTGGGGTTTTAGGGCGAGCTTTTCATATTTGATCTCCTTTCATGTCTTGTGTTAAAATTCCATAAATTAATAATGTTAAACCGCCAGGTATTTTAGCATCAGAAGAAGCTGAGATCATGTTGAAAATGTTGAAATCTAGAGAGACAGATGTTGACCCTGATGCTGAAAAAGAAGCTGAGGGTGTTAACTGGGGTTTTAGGTTTGATTCAATTTTCAGTCTCGAGGTGTAATAGACGTAAAGTGATGCTAATTTAATCGTTATATGAGAATATGGGGGTATGTAATTGCGGGTGTTGATTAGGAATTTACAATCGTAAGCATTTTAACCGATACTATTTTTACCATGTGCCATGTGCTGTATTGTAAATTTAAAAAAGTATTTGATAAAAAGTCATCAGTGTTAGATTAATTGGGCGTTTACTACTAAATGCTTCATTGACCTAAAAATAATACAATGAATTGCCATGTGATTTCATTATTTAAAAACGCTATTCCCCAGAGAGGACGCTCCGGAGGAAGACGACGGTGAACTTAAACTGGATCTTACCAAGATGTCTCGTCCTGCTGACTTCAAGGACCCCAAGAAAACTTTCCGTGGTTTCTTCGAGCGAGAAGGTGTGGAACTGGAGTATGTGGTTACGGAGTCTGGAAGCGGGAAGAATCACCAGTATATTTGTAAAGTTGAGTTGCCCATTGACACTCCTAGTCCTGTCTTTGCTGAAGGTTTGGATACTGTTCAATGTTTATTTGGAATCTTAATTTTTTGAATTTAAGTTTTCTTCCGATTGCGCCATGCTAAAATCTAAAATTTAACTTAATTAAAACTTTTACTTAAACCTAAAATTGAGCTTAAACTTAGTTGACTGACTAACTGACACAGGTACCACCTCTGGGAAGAAGAAGGACGCGGTCCTGGCATGTGCGATACACGGTTGTAGACTTCTAGACGCTTACGGTGTCCTGAGATCTTCCAGGAGGAACGAGGATATCGAGAGTCGTAGTCAGAAACTCCAGAAAAACGACTTTTATGACAGGTAATTAATGATTTCTTTGAAATTATAATGTGCGAGTCATGGTATGCAATCTGGTAGATTATGCCTGTATTGTTTCTGTACTTATCCCGATCTGTGTTACTGCAAAACTTATGGGAAAACAATTAAACATTCGATCTTCAGTTCATTAAGTTTACTCAATATTAACATTTCACACGATTATGCACAAATGTCCCAGAATCAGGAAGATTATAGACAGTGGAACGAAATTATAGAAATGGAACGAAATTATAGATGGTTGAGCTATTGCTACATTATTAAGCATAAACTTGATCGACAAAAGTTAACTGATGAAATTCACAAGGCTGCTTCAAGAGGAGAACTATAACCGGCAGTTTCGTTCCAAAACTTAGTTTTTACATTTAAGAATTCATAACATCAAGAAGATGTAATCAAGGAAATGCTATACTGACCCATGAAAACGTCCTTCAAAAACTTCTTAAACTTCTTGTTCATAAGAGCGTATATGACGGGGTTCATGACCACGTTAATACTTAACAAATAGGGCCACGTGATAACAATCCAATCTGGAACACCCTGCCCCAGGAGAAACATCACGTTCTTCACAACGATCAGGAAGTAGGAAAGTACAAACATGGTCGAGATCGCTGTGAGAGTGAGGATGGTTCTGGAATACTCGGAGTTAGTCTCGGTGGTAGTGCTGGCTGTTTCCGGCTGCACTGTCCCCGGGTCCGTGGTAGAGAGATACACGGTGGATTTCCTACTCTGGAGGTGAGATCTAGCTCCTGTTACTGTCTGGTGACTGGTCTTGTGGTCGTACTTCAGGAAGACGGTGATCGTCACCACGTTGGAGACGACTATGATAAACATGGGCACAAAGACGAACACTATCACAGTCAATACCGCAAATATCTTATAGTCGGGGTCTTGGAAGATCTTAGAGGAGCAAGTATGTTCGTGAGGGTTGACAAACATCTTAGCGTTGAGAGAAGACATGAGGACCGTCAGATACACTGCCCCCACAAAGAAGAAGCACACCAACACAACCTTGATGATAGTGACGTTTATCAGGTTCCTCCTGGCTGCGGTTCTCTTTAACATCCACACTCTGTATACACTCAACATGGCAATCACCCCAGCCTCGTTGAACAGGGCTGTCGTGAAGATGACCTTGGAGGCACGACAGAGCAAGTCTCCGAGGACCCAGTGGTCGGAGGCCAGGGTGATACCTTTGATGAGGTAACTGGAGGTTGCTATGACGACGTCAGAGACTGCTATCGATTGAAGGAAGAGGAGGGAGGGTCGGTCCATCTTTATCAAATCATGGCGGATTGTTCCTGAAATAACCAGGTTTTAATTGAAATTGACAGCTCGTGTTGTGAAAGTATCCACTACGTAAACGCTTTCTTGAATTTGATAGTATTATTTGGCAGTAGCTCATAGCTTAAAAACCTTCTTGGGAGAAACTGTACTTTTTATGTTATGAAACTATTTGAAATATAATGCAATTTCGATCGCCAAAAAGTTAAATCTATAAGAAATCAAATGTAATATGGATCAGACTAAGTACATGACATTTCATTTGTCTACCAATGATTTGATACCACTTACATTGGGAAAACAAGGTATTTAAAGTACGCAAGATTTCAATAAGATCATCTTGGCATCTTGCAGTTCACTAACGATCAACAAACTAAAACACTCACCAAAGAGCACGAGTGAGTTCCCCACCACGGCTACAAAGAAAACAATGAAGTTGAAGACAGCGAGGAAGATAGTGAGGGGTTCTGTCATTCCCGTCTCCGCCTTGATGCTAGCTACCGTGCTGGTGGATTCTAGAGCAAGCACCATCGTGTTTAGACCTAGAATGAGAAATGCTCCGTCACATAGAGTGTAAAGCAAGCATCGTTTCATGTAGATCTATTTAAATAGAAAATAGAGATGTGTACTCTTTCATTTGCTATTTTTGTTGCTCTTCAAAGCGAAAAAAACTTAGAATTGGGTGAATCGGAACACCTCGGTTAGCATCACAATTCTAAAGTAAGAAATACCTTCTCTCGCATTTAATTTAACGTCATTAACGATTTAGGTAACGTCTTATCGAGACAGCCAAAATCTCAAAATGTACGGCACGAAACACATCCCCAGAAACAACACTGTAGTAGTACAATGATTAGTCCAGGCTTTTAGCGCGAGCTACAGAACATTTAACCGAGGGACGAGGGTCTGGTCACAGTTGGTGCTAACGTTAACTTAGAACTTTAGTTCTGTGCGGCACAATGACCTTACTATTTACCAAGCTCGATTGTGAGATGCTCACTACGAATTTATATGAACCGCTGTTGTTACGATTCACATAATTTACACCAAAGTTCGAATATGTTTGTAAATTCTAACCTCTAGCTCTTGATTTCTATATAAAGTCTATAAGTAAGTAGAACTTTGCGTCGACGTTAATAATATTAATGGATTGAATTGTAAAAACCATTGAGCAGAGGTGGACATCAATATTCGATCAGAAGGCAAGATCAGCTCGGCACCGAATAGCCGCCATATTTAGCCTTATATCAACGCCCAATCGCAGGAGCTGACAAAGTTCAGCATCCTTCTATTTCTATGTGTCACTTTATATGAGATGCATTTATATAAGACACATTTAACTGTTGTAAAATAATCACTAAGTTATAAAGAGACAACCACTGCTTTGCTAGAAATCCAGCGATTTTCCTATCTTGAACATTTTGACTTTGTAATTGAAAAACAATTTTACATGATGGTACAGGCGTAGGTGCGATCCTGAGTCATGCTGCAACAGTCACAAAGTTAGAAAATATTCAAACAAGCTGCATTTCTAGCTTATGATATCAATTCTACAATTAAAAACGACGAGCGGACAATTATGATTTAGAGATTTGAATTGTTATTGCATACAAATTTATGATCTAAATGATTTAAAGATAATAAATAACACCCTGTGGTCCAACCCAATGTCGCATATAAGTTGAAGCAAAGGGTACCTGAGTGCAGGAGTATGACAAAGTTGTTAATTCTCACCTGGACTTAATAGTTAGGCTCCTGTTTGCTCCTGAAGATGAGCCGATAACAACCTCTAATTTGTGAAACAGAAAATGTCTCAAATAGGTAGAGTAAACATTTCTCTACGACTGAAAGTATATGGGAAGTAGAGTTAAATCAAACGTAGTGCGACTTTTAAAGTTGTTTCCAAATGAGTATCTAACATTTATGGAATGCCACGAAACCCTGGATCTTAACTAAAGTTTTAATATCAGTCGATAAGCCGCACGACACAAATTGTTCATTTAACAAAGCTGTTTGGCACCAGGCTGGCAATGAAGAAGAAATATGCGAGAAAATATTTGAACAAGTTCGAAGGTAGAAGCCCCCAAAATCACAATATGAGACATAGTTATCAATGTGAAACCTAGTACCACATGGTTAAATGCGGTATGACCACGTTTGAAATAAGGTGATGATGTTTAGAAACCTGGATACAGACGTCTAATTATATCTAGAGAAGTAAGCTCTAAATAGGAGGCAAGTTGAAACACTCATTATAGCTAACTTAACCTTTACCTAAAGTTCATTGCAATTACAGTCAGGGTTAATATGTCATGTGATGATAAAAATTTTTGGCATTTCCTGAAAATAGCCTTTTCTCTAACAGAAAAGCAGGAAACTTCACATAACTAAAACCTCAAGAAATGGTTTCCGGGCGGATTCAGACCGACAGTCTCTCTCATAAAATACAAAGTCCCAGTCCCGCAATCAATAACCCACGCTTCTTAAGTAGATCCTGAATCGACAGCAAGGTTAACTCGGTCTGAAACATTGACAAGGGGTGCTCTAAAAAAACACTCATCAGTGATCATTAACCAGGGGATGCTCTAACAGAACACTCATCAGTGATCATTAACCAGGGGTGCTCTAACAGAACACTCATCAGTGATCATTAACCAGGGGTGCTCTAACAGAACACTCATCAGTGATCATTAACCAGGGGTGCTCTAACAGAACACTCATCAGTGATCATTAACCAGGAGTGCTCTAACA
>JH153927.1:224459-235312 GCA_000226015.1 Mnemiopsis leidyi | reverse complement strand
ATCATTACCAGGGTAGACGTCTAGCACGAACACTCATCAGTGATCATTAACCAGAGGTGCTACTAACAAACACTCATCAGTGATCATTAACCAGGGGTGCTCTAACAGAACATTCATCAGTGATCATTCACCAGGAGTCATTGTCTACTCTACTGATTACAATGTTGACAGTCCGGTCACGTCACCATGGTTTTCTCCAGAAGTTCAGAGCAATGCTCATCAGGCAATTATCTTTGTTAGCTACCAGGCAATCTTCAAGTGTGTCCACGTCAATGTCAATTATCAATACGAATCATCTCATTGTGCGCCTGAGCGGTTGACAGAGACCTAAAATTGTGCTGCAGTGGTAGTTGTGACCGCAATATAGATTCAGAATTCAAATAATTGAATGCATCCTGGACAAAAGGTTGTTTTGAAATAGATTTATGTCTGTAGCGAGGCTAGGAGCCGAATAAAAACAACGGAGATAAATTTGAATTTTTATATTCAAATATCGGGAACTATTTTTGTACGTACGTGGTCAGTCGAGAAAATTGCGCTAGTTCCGAATGACTGAAAAAGTGTCAAGGTCCTTAATATGCTACCACCCAAACCCTTCAACTTTCAAGAACCCTCCAAAAGTCCATATTCCAAGGTCCCGAGAAATATCAGGAACTATTATTGTGTGTACGTGATGATCAGTCGAGGAATTCGCGCTGGTTCCAAATGACTGAAAAAGTGTCAAGTTTCTAAATATACTGCCACCCAAACCCTTCAACCCTCCGAAGTCCCGAGAGAAGCTCTAGGAATATGAAACTAGACAACAAAGAAAACAGAAAGGAAATTAGCAGGTACCAGAACTGAGAAACTGACTCTACTCCCGAGCTGCTCTGTATCTCAGATCAGCCAACACCGCCTTTACCTTACCTCATAGAAAATGGCGCTCACGAGCTGCCATGTCTAATTTTAACGACCTGCGTGGTTTTACGTTTTGCAATTGTTGGGTAATAATTTACGTGCAATGACGATTGAGTAAGTGATAATATGTGTGTTATTATTGTGTTGTTGGAATGAAGCAGGTACTCGAAGAGAGTAATATCTCAATTATTGGTCATCGCTTTGTGCTCATCACTGTTCATCACTGTTTACTCATCATATCGTGTTGGCTTTTAGTTATTGTGTCGACATGCTTGATAAGAACTGATATTTTTAGTTGTTTATGGTATAAAACTACGGTATAAACCTATGAGATGCTATCTCAGTTACTGTATGACAGATAGTCACTAATCTGTAATTAGTACTTCGCTTCTGACTTTTCAAATACAACAATAAATAATCAACTGTTGACGGAATCGTTTAATTTCGTTTAATTTAGTTAGTGATTCGATATAATATGGAATAAAAATCAAATTTCATTAAGATCGTTTCCGCCACACAGAAAGTATCAAATAGTGAACAAAAAATATAAAATAATGACAATTATAGAATGAACAACGTAAGTTAACAACAAATAGTTTACAAAAAATATAGTGGCAATTATCGAATGAACATGGCTAACCAATGTAAGTTCGGGAGAAGCCGATAACTGAACCAGTACTGGTGGCCAGACTATGACACGAGATCCCTGGATGTCAGCGGTCCCTATTTAATTGCCCAAAATAGAAATCCATTAAGAATTGCACATGGCGAACTTGTGAGGAATACAACTCTAATTTTGGCTGGCGGGAGGATGAAAACTGGTTGTGAAACAGCGCTACACCACCTGTCACTCGATAACCTGATCAGCTCAGAATTACCACACAACTTCAGCCTCTATGTATCTGCAGTGGGCAAGTTAAGGAGTTATTTATACCATTTTTCGTGAACTCTCGCCCAGGCTGATCACTGTTACTAAAGACTTTGATTTAGCAGCCCCAGTACTTAATTCACACCTGTGTTTACGAAATCTCACACATTGCGAAACGCACACCATTTTGTAAAACGTAATATACCGAAAATTGTTTAGGAGGACTTCTCTAACATAATAGTTCATTGGTCCGGCATTATGTAAGGCATTCGAATCCCACTTGCCTTCGTCTGAAGAACTAAGGTCAACACTAATTTGCCGATTTGAGAATGAAAAAGCTACAGACAATGATTTTTTATTAAAAAAAATGACAAATGATCCAAAAATTGTACCCGAGTCACTCGGGTACAGCACTGTCGGCCGAATTGAGCTAAAACTGCTGAACCGAAGAAGCTATATGATAATAATTGTAATTTAAGAAATATGATCGAACTTTGTCCGTCGATTGACCTGACTCCTAATCGGCAAGCCTTTGTTAGAACCATTAATAGCCTTCTGTTATAATATCGAGAATAATTAGACTGCGGAGTAACGACTCAGTTCGTTGTTCATGATGTGAACATTTGCACTGTGCACTGTGCATTGTGCATTGTGCACGCTATCTATTGACCTCGCATAGTCTCATACAACTTATGCTAAATCAATCTAAGTATACCACCTTACATTCATCAAACGTTAATCGTGCATTGAGAACTCCAGAACGTGTTTTACATCTGTGTACTCCAAATGTTAAAGTAATTAGAAAGTGTTTGAACTATAAAAATGTATTTGACACAAAAGTCGACTTTTCTTTCTGAAGCTCTGCACATCTATTTCGATACCGAAAACACTCCGAAAATCATTAAAGCTGAAAAAGAAACACATCCAATCTCTCTGATTACTAATGTCACAAATAGTCTCGTATTCTATGATATCAGTTGCTGCCTGCACCGGGGCACAGGTGTGCAAGTCAAGATTCGGCCGAAAACTTTGCACCGCTGAAATTTCCATGTCTCCATGAGGTCAGCTCATAACACTTGGGAGAATGCATACTGGAAATATTACAGTCTTAAAAACTGAATAAAGTCTGGATGGTTGTCTAAATCTTCTTAACATTTCGCCAAGTTTAGCCAAGGTGGCAGAGAAATGTTAAGAAGATTGCAAGTACAACTAACAGTGAATCAATACTCGCTGGTTCATGTTCACAATCAGCGAGTAAAATTGTGACATTTTGAAAATGTAGCAATGTCCACTTGTCCCATGCCCGTGTTAATAAGATGTCAATTATAAACATTCTGTCAGCATAAGCCTTCACTACAAATTTTAGACTTAACGCAGAAAGACCCGTTAATGCATCCTATCAGTGTCGTTTGAAAATATGTGTAATATTAACGCTCTTCTATTGAAATTTAACCAACATAGAACGTAAAATAAGCAATCATTGCCTATTGAAAGGCCCTCAAATAAGCAAAGCAGCAAACTAAACCCCGCTATTTTAGCGACGAAGACACATTCCTGGACCGGACCGGGGAGGTGGAACACAAGAGAAAGAGACGGATGTTGCGAGCAGGGGTGCAGGACTCCACCCAGACATCCCGGAGCCATGATATGTTGAGTGAGGAACTTCGTCAGGTGGGTGGTTTATTTGTGTGGTGTGTTAGAGTTTAGTTCGGTATGCTGACTATAAGCCCAACGGACTATATGCCCAAAAGCGTAATTCTTTTTCAAGCGTTATCTTTGTTTGGTCCACCATTAATTCCGTAAGCCGATTTAAAAGGTGTATTTTTCTATAGTTAATGATTACCTGTCTGACCTGATAAAAAATGTGAACTTTCAGGTGAATGAGGAAATAAGACGTATAGAGCGGACCATATCGGAGAGTAAAGAACAGAAAAGAAAAGGGGAGGAGGAGGAGGATGCGTTGGATGCCTATATGTCATCTGTTTCAGACACTACTGTTACTACAGGTACATCACGTAGATTATGGAGTTTGCTAAGATTAATCAGGTATTTAATTTGGGAGAATTAAATTCTTGGAGAAATGGAGAATTTAATTCTTGATAACAGTCGATTAGTACTGATTTGTAAGATAAGTGGAACAATAGAGTTGCCACAGTGCCACTCTAAGCGAGCGACGCGATGTTGTGTGAATGGTGCAAGGAGATATGTTTCTGACAAGTTAATTTTACAGGAGCACTCAGAGATATGAAGAAGAAACTACATGACTTAAAACTAGATCGTGTAAAGTTGGAGAAACTTTGTGAAATGTCAAAACCTATCGCCCTTCCGGAGGTAACTTATTAGTTATTCCTATAATAATTATTATTTATTAGTTATTCCTATCGCCTCTATACTATATTCGCAATGCTCAACCAAAATTCCTGAAGACTTGTAATTTCTCAAGATTCTATAAAACTATATATTACTAGCTGGATTTATCTATTCAACTGTTCTGTCAACTTCTATGGTACTTTTGTGTGCAGATTATCTAAGTAATATTCAAATCACACTTTAAATACTTTCAAACATACACTGAATTCAGGTAAAAAGACTAGCTGCAGTGCCTAGTAATATCTCAACTGGTAAGGTCGGAAAAGTGTCTGTGTCTAAACGTCTGCCATCTTCAACCACTTCCGGAACAAAAACTATACAACCTGCTAAGAAGATCAAAATAGAGCTGTCTTTGAAATCAGAAAAGCCGCTGGCTTCTAGCGAACAATCATCGATTAGACCTGATGAAAAGCCTGATTCAGATTCCCTTAAGACCGATAGTTCAGAAATGATATCATCACCACAAAAAATCACAAAAATCACCGAATTCAGTTCAAGCAGTGAGGCCCATATCGAATCTCCATCAGCCGCAGAATCTGTAGCAGACATAAATGATCATGATCAGATTAAAAAATCAGAGACTAAACCAGCCCAAGAGTTAACCAATAATGAGGGAGCTTCAAAGCCTACTGAAACACAGAAAAAAGCTTCCAAAAAGAAAGCTAAGAAAAAAACGCCACAAAACGCCACCCTCTCAGAAAACGTGCAATGGGATGACGATATTCATGATGAAAACTTTGTTAATTGGACGCCGCCAGTCGGGCAAAGTGGGGATGGGAGGACAAAACTTAACGAAAAATTTGGATACTGACACGATCCGATTTTTTATTGATTCTTTTCAGGAAAATATAAGGTTGAGTGGCTGACTTTCTGAATTTGGATTGAAATGAATGAGATATACAAAGATATACAAAGAAATAAATTTCTGTCGTAAACATATGATTGAGCGTTTTTCAAGAATTAATGAAATTTATTACTTAAATCTTCTTGAAAAATACATCATGATCTGATATGTTAATATTTTGTTCTTTGGCTAACTCGAAATCAATTGACAACTAAACGATCATCGAAGATTTTAAATCGATTTGTAATTTACTGAGAACCTCCTTCTTCTACAGATCGCTTGCGTACTTAGAACTGGGGTTTAACTTTTTTATTCACCGTTAAGATCTGTATCGGTTAATTAAATTTGTGTTGTACCAGTTAGTCATGAGTACATCCTGAGACTTTCTTTAAACGGTCAACCATATTCACATTCCAATTGGTGTTTCCTGTTGAGTGTTGATGTTTCTTTTCTGTTCGTATTCGGTATTGATATTTGTATTAATATTATGATATATTAACAGATAACACTATTCAAGGTTAAGTCCCATTAAAAGAAATGAATAGAATCTGTGCGAGGTTACTGAGACAGGTATCAAACGCGAGGTTCCAGTTGAATACTTCCATCAGAAACAACACAGCAGCTTCGGGAACCAGCACTAGCACAGTTGGTATGTTTAAAATTTAGTCAGAATTTTAGTGGTCCGGTTGAGAAACATAATTCCATTCTGGTTGTAAATTTACCAAAACTTAGCTAAACCACAACTAAGTCCTTTTTTCAAGTACAATCACTACTACATAGTTCCTTAAATTTCCTCCAATTCCCCAGAAGGAGATGCCGGTTCTCAAGAGACAGACCAGCAGGAGGTACATGAGTTAGATGAGGTAGAGGAGGTGTTGTCGATGTCTCCTGATGTCTTCCACACGCGATATCTTAATGTGAGTACTGATGTCTTCCACACTAGATATCTTAATGTGAGCACTGATGTCGTCTACACTCGATATCTAAATGTAAGTACTGAAGTCTCCCATTATCGTTCTTAACAGTTTCTTTATTAAATGGAAACAGTAAATGTTCACTTTCTTGCTAATTGCTCATGCTCCTCCTTAGCTCCCTAGATTAGCATTGCAAATTTTCTTGCTCCCATTCTCCACTTCGCGGTTATCAACTCTGTATTGTACTACGTCAAGCATGACGAACCTCCGCTCCTTTGTTTCAGCAAGATCATAGAATGATCGTGAATCATTTATCATGTGCTGTTCAAGAAAAAGAGAACACTCCAAGCTGACCTGAACTTTATGTCTCGCACAGATCTAAATTTGCTCTAAACATGCCATGTCTAATGTTGGTTCCGAATAAGCCCCCCTCTAAATTCTAGAATATGAACCCCAAACTTTTTCTACTGAGCTCATATCAGCTCATATTATCTCCTTACAACACAAATGTCCAGGTTCACGAGGCCTTCAGGAGGTTCAGGCCACCCCGACACGCCTGGATACACAGCTTCTCCGACATGAGTAAAAGAGGTTAGAACACCACACTTCTACACTTGAAGCATGGGAAGATTGTGGCAGTCATTCGCAGACTCAATCAAGCAGTTTCCCCAGCCTTACTTTTTTAAAGATCCTAGACGGCTCAAAATTTTAGTTCCTGCAATCCGCCATAAGATTATTATGATTTTGAAATAATTAAAGCTGCTTAAGGTTTATTTACTTCTTCTACTTTAAATGCACTCTACACTACATCGTATTTAACACACTGTACACTACTTTACCAGGTCTGGTTGAGCTACACCCAGTAGTGTTTGCAGCGAACCCCCGTATAGACCTGATATACGAGGTGATAAAGTGGCAGGATCAGTGTACCCGGGAGGATGAGATCCAGTACATGAGGAGCGAGCTGCCTGGGAGTGGCAGAAAGTTGCGACCTCAGAAGGTACGGCATTTAGGGAGGGGCTTCTGGGGGCATTTCTTGAAACTTATACTGAGTTTTGTTGTAGTTGAACCACTTTTCATGCGAGCTTGAATACTATGGGCTACCTACTTCCATACCTCAAATTGGAAACTGGTTCTCACGTAATACTCAACGTATTGAAATTATTCACTGTTAAAAAAGTTTTAACGATTATGCTGCAGGGGACTGGTCGAGCAAGGATAAAGGACAAGCGAGCTCCACATTTCCAGTACGGCGGTAGACCGCTAGGAAGGAGACCACGTGACCATGGTTACGACATCGACCTCCACGTGCTAGCTCAGGGGTTCTCTGTGAGTAGTTTTTGCATCGTCAGTCCAGCCCAATTATTGAAAGTAAGTTTTATCTAGTGCTGGAATCTACCTTGTCGTCTACGGTACTGCTCTAGTTGATACACTCCGCAGGCAATCTGTACTTCTAAACTGTCACAAGGAGACTTCTACCTGGTAGATAGTCTACAAAACTTTACGATACCCTCACTAGTGGGGTTCAAGCAGGAGATAAACTCTGAGAGTGTCCTGTTTGTTACTGGATATGAGGGTCTCAGCTCCTCTCAGAATACTGAGATTTGCTTTCACCCAGGTTTGTGCTGCAACACAACTGAACTCGTGTTAACACACAGTGTGTATTTGTGTTGGCTTTCCTGTTAGTTGATTCCTAATTCTCAATCAAAACTGGGTACTATTTGGCAATGCAATGCTGCAGGGCACCGGAGATACATGCTCCTTGTCCATAAACCAAAACTTTTGGTCTTGCCCAAATATCTCCACTGCTGATAAAGCAAACCTTAAACATCAACTCCCCCTCCCAGGAATCGATCTGCTGACGTCAGAAACGGTGCACCCTAAAGCCATGTTACAACACATGAAGCTGGTTATGGACTACGCTGCCTTCACTCAACTTGAGCGATGGGTGTTAGACATCGGGCAGGAACATCGGCTGATTGAACAGTTGGAGTTTCATCAAATCACGTGATACTGTGATGTGATCACGTGATCAATGTTCCATTTGAACTTAGGACTGTTATGCACGTCGGGAGTCCGTACTCGGGGAATTGCAGTGTTCTCATCTGAGCATCAGCACCATGCCATCATGCCATACCAATAACTCTGATCAATTTCTCCGATTATTTGATAACAAATATATTTGAATTGTTAGGAGTTAGTAACTAGCTGCGATTATCGACGGATTTGGAGTTATTTGTCGTCGTTGTTGCCATGACAATGACACTGTCTACGCTTTAAGTAACTTATTAACTTTGAAGTTATTTTACAACGCCTGTATAATTGATTTATTTTATTTCTAAATTTAATGAAATAAAACAATATAAGTGAGGTAGCACTAAGTGCCATTACTTACACTTTCTGAGTGTAACGAGTTATACACGCAACTTTGAGTAAACTCTTGCTTATCACAATATACAGTAAAAGGAGGTGGGTAAAATTAGTAAGCTCCTCTTGCAATGCACATCACGTTTTAATCTTGATTGAACACACCCACAATAGAACTAGATATGTCAGACTCAGAAGACGATGAAAGGGTTACAAAACTCAACTTCAAGAAAGACAGAATACATTTCGGATCATTAGAAGATGCTAAAATACTCGCTGCTCCTGAAACCGCAAAACCGGTATGTGATTTATGCTAACTTAGCAACAAGTGTTAGCTTTGACAGTATGAACTTAATTTTAGAATTCCAACCTTGGGTACAAAATCTATTACCCATTTACCCAGTTTAGTACGCACATTTATCAATCTCACTGTCCGTCTGTTAGGTAGAGGAGGGGGAGAAGATGGTAGAGTTCTCAGCTACTGGTGACAAGAGTGATACTGAGAGTGATAACTCCGGGGAAGAAGGTTTGTTGGTCTGTATGTCTGTCTGTCTGTCTGTCTGTCTGTCTGTCTGTCTGTCTGTCTGTCTGTCTGTCTGTCTATCTGTCTGTCTGTCTGTCTGTCTGTCTGTCTGTCTGTCTGTCTGTCTGTTTCAGTCTGTCTGCCTTTTTGTTTGTCGTGTTACTCACATCGTTCTATTGAATTTAATTTAAATCCATTTATCCATTTATCACCTCGTACTAATAAGCGATTACATTTTCCGCCAGATCTTTCCGGAGTTCAGACTCTGGTTGATGAACACCAAGCTCAGTTGTGGGACGAACTCGCCAAGAAGAAAGCTGCTCGAAACATTGCTGTACCTACTGAAGATAAGCGGGTAATTTCCCTTTTAAGCCCCGAATATGGATAAGAATATGTAGACGACTGTTGTCACGGTATTTCTGGTTTTTTCACAAGCCTCGAGCATTGATGACCATGAACGACCGAAATTGCGCCACCAGACAATTCGGGGGCCAAATTTCGGACTTGAACTATTTTATGACTTAATTTATGAGCTATTTTATAAACTATTCCAAATAATGCTGTGACAGGTAAAGGAGATGTTGCGGGAGATGGAGGAGCCCATCTGTTTGTTCGGTGAAGGACCCTACGAGAGGAGGGAGAGACTCAAGAAACTCCTTGTCGCAGCAGGTGATCTAAGCTGATAAAATAGAAGTCGACTAGGATGTTTGTGTTTGACGCCTGACCGTGAACATGACTTCATTTATATATTATTTAATTCCTGATCAATGACTCACGTGTTTCACATGTAAATCACTCGGAGTCCCGCAAGGCAGTAACATAGGACCATGTGCCCGCCAGGTAAGCTGTCAGGAGTGACGACACACCAAGATCTAGTAGCAGAACAAGAGAAGCAGGAGGACTCGGAGGAGATGGAGGACAAACCAGAGGTCTGGTACCATGAGGGTACTGGAGCTCTCAAACGTGCTAGATTCTTTATAGCTGGTGGGTAGACTCTCGGATATTGCATTTGCATGGTTTCTGTTGATGTTTTTGCACGATTTCGAATGTAAAACGATTTGTGGCCACTTCACTGCTACATTTAGACTATTTTTCATTTTAACTGCCTTTCATGCTTAGAAGTAAGATGATGAGCTCAAATCTCTCACAAGCTACACTCCCCAGAGTATTCAGTACCTCGAGCGAAGAAGCGGCTCCAACTAGCACGGGAGTGGCAGAGTAAGCCTGCCACAATGAAGCACTCGGAGAAACAAGATATACACAAGTTTGTCCACACCCTAAACAATGAATGTTCCCAGATCGGTGATACTCGACCTCTCAGGTTAGCTCCCTTTTTCGTGTGTCCTTTTGAAGAATCATCTGTTTTCAAGTTAGTATTTTCCTCTTTGACCAGTTGAGAAAGGTTCCCCTTGACCAGTGAAGGAATAAACTTCCTGTATTTATTCCTCTTTGAGAAGGGAAGGAAGAAACTACTTGTATTTGTTTCCCTTGAGCAGTGAAGGAACAAACACAATGTATTTGAATTTATACTGAGGATAACAACGGTCCCTTTCAAATCACTCTCGTGCCACACAAAATTGTTAATTAGAGTTCGTTGAAATCTCGTTTAAGAGAGCTTCAATTTCAAGGGAGAAAACTTCAAGACAATACGATTCTGCACCGCTATCTTTTCTTTTGAACTCATTATCATTTAAGCGAGACAATCAATGTCCTGCTGTTAAACGCAGCTTTCTGGAAGAGTCTGAATTTATTCAACATGCACTCTCGGTGGGGGTTTGAAATGATTTGGGTGCATTATGGTACTTGTGGTCAGCTGTTCAATCGTTAACTGGTTATTATAGTACTACTGCGGGTACCTTGATCTGTACTTGATAACTTGTATAGTTCGTGTTTATTTGGGGGAACATACACACACACACACACACACACACACACACACACACACACACACACACACACACACACACACACACACACACACACACACACACACACACACACACACACACACACACACACACACACACACACACACACACACACACACACACACACACACACACACACACA
>JH153927.1:212470-223507 GCA_000226015.1 Mnemiopsis leidyi | reverse complement strand
CTTATGCTCAAGCATTACTTACTTACTTTGGGCGATCCTCGATCGAAAACTGACTCCACGTATGTTTCTCCAAACTGTACGATCGAGCATCACACCCCTAAGGTCACCAATATCTACTCCAGCATCTCTTGCTACTGTGTCTAAGAATGTTAGTGGCCTACGACCACGCCCCGTTTGGGGTAAGCGCCAAGGCAGCACAGAGGAGATAATCTGGTCATGGGCCCTCATGCAATGACCGGCAAAAGCATACAACAGGTCTTTATCGTTAAATATGATGTGTTACCGTTGTCCTGCGTCGAAGCCAATGTTAGTGACACTTAGTCTTGCATATAAGGAGCTAATATAGCGATATTGCTTTTTAAGGCATCTCACACCAAAAATAACGCCTTATTTAAGGTCATGGTGTTCCCGGTTTTGTTTGGGTGGTTTACATTTGCTGGTCAGCTATCTGGATATCTAGCTAGTAAGGATCTTCAAAGCAATGTTGAAAAGTTCGTCCAGGTAACACTTTCTGGAATTTTTCGCCATCTATTTTGTCGGAATTTCGTCAAATTTTCTCAGAAGCTTCAACTGTTACCCTATGTCACTACCTGTTACCTTATGTCATCATGCTACTAAATTGTAGTCTGTTAGAGCGTTGAACAGAAACATTTTCAGAGCATCAACTGCACTCTACAAATGTTCCACGAGGACGCCACCTCCTTCTCCAACCTCAACACAAGCTACACCAAAATCAGAGAAAACATAACCGTCACCCCATACCAAGACGAGTACTGGAGGGAAATCATATACCAGATCAGTAACCGGACCAACAACATCACAGCTCTCCGGAGAAGGAAGTTGCTAGAGAAGGCTGGTGCTCTGGAGAGACAGATCTCTAGGTACGTGAAGACTCAATCAGAACCTCAGTACAACGACAGTGACTTTCGGCGGAAGAAGAAAGAGGGATTCACCACGCCGTATCTGTGGCATTACCCGTCCCATCAGTCCAGTGACATATTCATCCCGGTTGTCAAGACAACCGACAACGCGACCAACAACGACATTATCTGGACAAAAGACCTGGTGGACCTCAACTTTCCGCCACCTAACGGATACTTTATCGGTACGATAAACGGTGTACTGCGGTTCTATCCGGGTACGGAGTGGCCCCAGAGGTTCGACATGTACGATGTCCGGCAGCAGAGTTGGTTCCTTCAAGCTGCCAGCTCGAAACACGACGTTGCTATAGTGCTAGACAGAAGCGGCTCTCTGTACGGTAGACCTCTGAAGACAATCAAGGGTATAGCCAGACTGATCATCAAGCTGATTCCTGCTAACTATCGCTTTAACGTGTTCCTGTTTAACAATGAGACGGTGCCTCTCAAAGAGTGTTTAGGGATGGAACCTCTTCCAGCTAATGAGTCAGTGAAGAGTGCTATGTTGGCGGAACTCGACCGGATCAAAGCGAGTCAGCCCGGTCTGTTCAGTAATGCTTTATCCAAACTGGAAAACAGTTTCTTCGCCAAGTCCAACGAAGATGGCTCCTGTCAGAAGATGATCATACTTTTCACGGACGGCAAGATAGATTTTGACCTCAATGACATCCTAGAAAGATTAAAACGACTAAAGCTAAAACTTCTTGTGTTAAATTTCTCTAGTCCCAGTTCGTTCGGCCCAAACAAGGAGCTGGAAGACATGACCTGTACAGTAGGAGGCCACTACGTCTTCGTCAACCACATCGGGGACTGGTTCCAGGTCGCAGACACCTTCTTTGATACTGTCTGTTCAAGGTCTGTCAGGGACACCAAGGTTGTGTCACCCAGGTGGTCAGACCCCATTGTTACATTCTACAACAAGAAGAGCATGACCGTGTCCTACCCCTTGTTCAACAAGACTTCCTCCGACAACATCCTTCAGGGGGTGTTGGGAACGGAGATTTTGTTGGATGACTTTGTTACGGATTTCAGTCTCGAAGGCGGAAGTTTAGCGTTTGAGATCGTGTCTTTGCCGAATGGAAAAGTTGTTAGCCACCCAAGGCTGCTTTTATCTGATACTGTTCCGACATTTTCTCAGGTCAAAATTGACGGCGTTCAAATTTTGTATCCATTAGATGTCATGGATGGTTCTCCAATTACGAAACTTAGATATCCCTTGATAGAAGAAACGGTCTACACCACCTTGGGTAAAATGAAGTTTCAGATGGTAGTTCCCGAAAACGACGCCTACAATGTCTCAATCGGCGAACTCCCGTGGGAAATCAATATGGCAGATGAAATAATATTCGACAATTACGGAAAACAGTTGTTTATCAGACCGATAGAGGACAGTATTCATCCGTTTAGATTCGGCGACGAGCGGATATCAATGTTTGATCTGGATGCTTGTGAACGTAATTCCGGGTACAAAACAGAAACGTTACGAAGAAACTGTCCAAACTACAAAAAGTACATCCTCCCCAAAGTTCGGGATGTCATCCTTACCAAACCAACCGTCAACTTGTGGAAGAGACTCAAGGACAACAACCAAGATTTCTACACTCTGGGAAACTTCCTGGTCACCCGAGGTGGAATCCTCTGGAGCAACCTGCCCCACTACACAGACCCAGTTCCCAAGAAGGTTTCAGAATATCTAGAGTTTAGTGCAGACCCTAACAAGTTCCCAGATGGCACGTTGTTGGTGTCCCGCCCCTCTCGGAAACACGTTCATCTTTCCAAAAGTGTGAGTGTCAGGTATCTAGGTAACGGGAGCAGAAACAGTTCTACAGATAGCCGTGTGGTGTTATCGGTCATGGGGGTAGGGATGAAGTACCCCATATTCTCAGCAGTTATAAACAAACTTCAGGAAGAAAGTGATCTAAAGAAAGAGAACTACCAGCTCTTTTTGCTCGATCACAAGGGTTATATCGTTCACTCGTCAACTTCAAATCAGCCTCTGTCTAATTTCTTTGGGGACGTAAACAGTGCTGTTTTTGATATTCTGGTTAGGAGTAGCTACTACCTAAAGAAGTCATTTAAAGATTGTCTGTGTACAGAAGAACTATCTCCAAAATCAGATAGCCACAAACTATCACTATTCGTAACGCAACTGGCAACTAAACTCCTCTCCACAATTCTAGCCCTCTCACTAAACTTAATCACCTTTATCCGACAGGGCTTTACATTCATAATGCCAGAACCCAAAATCTCCCGTCCGTGCTGCCACACAATAAACTCCTACGAACGAAACTTCAAAGTAACCTCCTACCAAAGTGACGAATACAACTTCTGTCCGGGAGAGGAGAGAACGCATTGTACGGAACGGTACGCGGTACAGCCAGTACCCGACACCAACCTCCTCCTTGTTATCATCCTCAAGAGAGACAATCCTAACTGTAATTGTGAACAGGAGGGGAACTTCAGGCGGGGTCCCATCCAGGGGGTCTCGGAGTGTGAGAGTGGTTTGTGGGAGGATGAGGGCTCTCTTAATGCTGATTTGTGTTACGAGGATGCCGGGATGGCAGATTTGTCTTCTAAAGCCGGGTGCGAGAAAAATTCAGACAGACCCAAGTTTTAGTTATAAATTTTGTTGCGTTTTTCCAGTAAGTATTAGTGTGGCGACTAAGTGTTTATTGTACATTGTTAAATTGTTATTGAAATATTCAGATGATTAAAAATGATGTTTTAGTGATGCCTCGTCGGTTGGTTATGTGATGCTCAATAATTCTTCTATCCTATAATCGAAAACATTGCGAGATTTGTTGGGGAAACTTGATTAAACACGTGTCCATTTTTGTGTATTTCGGTTCTCGTTTTCCTAACAGATTGCTCTTTTAAGCGCCTTTAATAGATAAGATATGTAAGATATGTGTTACTTGTTTTTCAGACTATACATAAATAATAAAAAGGACTATTAAGATAAAAATGTAATCAATCTAGTTGGGAATTATGAACAATCTCAGGTTCTTTACACAAAAACCATAACAGAAGGAAGTATATAATACAAGTCATCACAAAGTTCACGTAAAATTTGACAGAAAGTTTGCACGTTTTTACTGTACTTGATACACCAAGTCATGGGAATAAAATCTAAGTCAATTTGCCAATTAATTTAAGAATTACTTAAAAACAACCCTGACAGAACTCCCATCAAATGTTAGTTCTTATAAAAATTCATTAGGACTAACAACTATTGCGAGGACACAGCTTTAACCTGTTCACTTTTTTCATTTCACAATTTCTTCGGTGCTTCGATCAGTTTTCTTGTACCTCGATTTCCGATTTTATACTAACGAACCTGTAAGAACCCTTCTTGTCACTGTCTTTGAATGACAATAATTATGGGAAGTTTAGATCATCTTCCTTAATATATATCTGCTATCTTGAATCAGTAACTCGGACTTGTAACTTCATTACTTCCAAGTTCACTACAAGTTTTCTCCATCAAGTTCTCATACTCCTCTTCATCATAGACCAGGTCGCTGTTCAGACCAACGTCCGCCTTGGGGGCATTCTGATGCAAGTCACAAAAAGTTTGAGAGTCATTGAAAGGTTCACTAACCCTGAAGACCGGATCTGTGGAACATTTACAGAGAACATTGTCCTGTTTTACCAAAACGAGAAGTAAATTTGAACCCCTAACTGGCACCGCCACATATTGCCCGGTACACTCCTCCTCTCTCCCACTGTGTAACATGCCTGGGCACGTGTACGTTTCTTGGAGAGATTCATTCCTGTCAAAGTTTCTCTCATACGCAGTAATGTTCCTATGACAGTTCCTTACTATGCTTATTTCCGGTGTTATAAAGGCAAGGCCATTGCCAACAAAAAGCAAAGTATTCAGAACGATTGAACTAATAATGGACAGTAAGCCCGACACAACATCTACGATAAAAAGAGAAATGGATCGTGCAGGTGAGGCTGGGACCACCTCTGCACAGATGCTGTCTCGGAAGATCCTACTGCCGTGGTAGTAGGCGTGATCTACCAGTTTCTCGAACACTGCACTGTGTACCTCTCCAAAGAATTTCGAACTGTTTGTGTCAGGGTAGAGAACGTATCCCTTATGGTCGAGCAGAAATGTTGTCCAGGTAGCGTCCAGATTTAAATTGCTCTGCTTCATCGAATCTTCAACTGCTGTTGAAAAATCGATATCATTTATCCGCGTTCCTAGAACTGCTTGCACAAGTTGCTTCACATCGATGTCACTTAAATTAGTATCATCCGTCAGTACCTTCACTACACTTTTCGAAAGATGGATTGGTTTTCCGAACGGTTTGGAAACCAAGAGAGTCTGGCTCGCGAACTTGTCAGGATCTGCACTGAACTCCAGATATTCAGGGATGTTCTTTGCTATAGCTTTTGTGTAGGCTGTCAGATTTAGGGTGCTCCACAACAAACCGTTCCTTGTGATCAGGAAATTTCCATACTGCCCCGACTCTTTTGCTTCCCAAGATTCAAAAGTGCCTTTGGTGATTCGGATGTCTTCAGCCAGAGGCTTTAGATCTTCGTCACAATTATCGAGGTTAGTTTTTTCACCGGCACATTCTACCACATCCGCTTTGTCGATGGGTTCTCCTTCAGCTGATGGTCGAATGAACAAGAACTCACTTTCTTCCAAACCAGTAGTTCTGATTGTCAATGTCTGCTCCCCACTGAAATCCCGTTTCAGCTTCAGCGCATCGTTAGCCGGAATGACTAGTTGATATGTTAACCCTGAGATTGTCTCACTTTTTACAAGTCCAATTTTAGTAATGGGTGCGTCAGTAAGATAAGGCAAGGGGTACAGCACATTCGAGGTTCCGTCTTGGTTCACTTGAGTTAGTGTCGGAACTATTCCGGATGACTTTAACCTCGGATGACTGATGACTTTGCCGTCCGGGAGGGAAACGATCTCGTAGGCCAGACTCCCTGCATCCAGAATGTGGGAAGAAACAAAATGGTCCAGTTGAATGTCAATCCCGACAACGCCTTGTAGGGAGCTTTTAGCAGTTGCTTCCTTCTTGAAGATAGGATGAGAGAGGACGATGGTCTTCCGTTTCTCCACCCTATTGTAAAACGTTACAGACGGTTGGGACCACCTGAATACGGCCGGTTGACTCCAGTTAAAGACGTTGGTTGCTTGTTCCGTTGCCACTTTTTTTACTGAGCGAGCAGCAATAACGTCAAACAACATATCTATAACCTCAAACCATCCCCCGATGTTCTTTACAAAAACGTAGTGCCCACCCATCCCACACAACATCTTCTGCCAGTGTTTGTCCGTCCCCGTGGACACGGGTGTAGCGAAATCTAAGACAAACAGAATCAAGTTCATCTTCTCGGTTTGGGCTTTCAGCTTGTCCCAATCAACATTCATCATGCCATCAGTAAACAAAATCACCATCTTTTTATTTCCCTCATCGTTCTCTGTGTTGAAGAATGTTTCGCTAACGTTTTCTATCGCCACATTTATATCACTCCTGTTTCCCGCATCAATTCGATTGGGGATGTTCAGTTCATCGAGGAAGATACTCTTAACGGTGCTATCCGCCTCTAGTGGTCCTGTTCCAAGACATTTGCTCATTTCCTTGAAATACCAACTTGTTGAATCTGCGTTGCTGTTTGCTAGGAATACATTGAATCTGTGGTTCGGCGGGAGAGTTTTGATGATGGCCCTAGCAAATGTCCTGATCATCTTAACAACCCTTTCCACAGACCCACTCTTGTCGATGACAAGTGCTATATCATGTTTGGAACTAGCTGCCTCTAAGAACCAAGGTTCAATGCGACTATCGAAAATATCATACTCCTTCGGCCAAGTTTGGTTTGGAAAGAATCTCACCACGCCCGAAGTCGTCCCAATAAAATATCGCTCGTTGGTGATACTTTCTGCGTTTAATCTCTCAAAAGTTTTTTCCGTCCAGTCCAAATCGGAATGTGTTTCGTTCCTGTTGATCTTCACAACCGGTACAAACACATCAAAGGGCTCGTGGTGGAATGGTTGGTAGTACCATCTCAAATATGGACTGATCCTCATAGTTTTGTTTCCCGTTGGAAGAGCGATCTCAACGATTTTCTCCTCGAAGGTGCTGTTTTGAGGTTGCTCATACTGCACTATCGACTCGTTAACAATGTCGGCTATAGTTTGTAACTCGTCCTTACGTTTTTGGGAAACATTTGAGATATGATTGTGAATTTTTGATATGATCCCGTCCCAGTGAGACTCTTCAAATGGGGATATTTCAACGATATCAAATTTGTTGTAGCGTCTTTGAAGCAAATCGTATCTTGTATTTTGCTCGTGGATGTTGTTGAGTTTCGCTAGGATATCCTGGAAAATTGAATACCATTTGAAAGCTTTGGTGCTGAATTTTTGGAGATAATTACCGTTAAGTGTTGCTCTATGATAGTGGTCATAATGGTTGGCTAATTTGAAATTAAAAGTTAAAAATCATCAACAAATGTTCTACAGTTAGTACAAACCTCAGATAAACTATGGAGTAAATCCGTATCTAGCTGATTTGCAGAAACCAAGGGCTGGAGGAAGATCAACTCCAATGTCAATAGCACTCTGAACATTGTGCTGTTCTAAAACTGCAATGATCATTATCTCAATCAATACTGAATATTCAATTTAATCAAATCGTTTTGGCAAAAAACAACTGAATGGTCTGATTTAGCAGCCTTCAATTACGAATCGAAATCTCTGTAAAAGGATGACAAACAGATGGGCTATATACCATGCCGTATAGAAAACGGCATGTCGATTCTCTTCTAGATTGAGCTGTGTGTAATTGTGATCTCTTGGCGTAGCTCTTTGTCTTGGCCTTTTGTTTGCAAATTTTCTCTCTTTTCCATCAGAAAAAGCTTCAGTGGGGTATTATCAGTTGCTATGGAAACTCTTTCTATCATGATTCTGTGTCTTGTAAAATTTTTAGTAGATGGAGAACATTATGATTATTTTGCTGCGGTAGGCGGGATAATAGAAGACTGGGTTAACTGTAAAGAAAGGATAACTACACTTTAACACGGCTTTTCATATGAAAATTTTGAAGCCCAGATTAGTAATACCGAAGTTCAGATGTTTTGTCAAGTTTGTTATTACGTGTAGCCTCGATTATGGATTGGTAGAATCATCTTAAGTAACGAAGAAATTCGGGCAAAAAACTTAATTACAACAGTATGTAGAAATCAGTGTAACGCGATAAATATGACAAATATTCAAAGTTAAGCTAACAAACATTTGCCTCACAGAGTTCTATTAGGAACACAAAAGAAAGTGGAAAACTATAATGGCTACCAAATAACGTGCGTTATAGGGCTAGTAGAGCTCTGTATAACTTAATAAGATATGATAGTTGAATCGTCTTACAAATAGTTACCAACAAGTTTATAAGACTCAAGGGTTGGGGGTTAAACTTTCCTCGGATCACTCATCACATGTGCAGAGAGATACAGAGCTTTGTGATCAATGATGTTTCAGACAGACATCTATAAAATCCTAGTTTTATGAAGTAAAAATTACAATTGTTACAATTAATAAGTGACGCTTTACGGCTGCCAGCGAGGATTACTTTAGATTAATACTCAAGTACCACATAAAGACTACACTTAGCGCCCTTTGATCATTACCTGTGAACTCACAAAGTATATAATTGTACTGTGGCAAAAGCTTGCATCATGTACATGACATAGCCCAGCTCTGGCGAGGTATAAGAATCACGAACTTTATGAGAGCCGAAAATGAAAGTATAATCAATTAACGTGTTTATTTTGAACCTATTCTGTTTTGGCGAATTTTAAAAGATTTCTTAATTTCAAGTTGTAGAGAGAGTGTGGGTTTACTGAGTAAAAACCGCTATATTTGAGCAAATTTTTTGCAGTTATTCACCGGCAGGTGATGGTGCATTTCAAACGACCATGAACGACAAATGGGAAAAATTACCATCGAAAAATGCTACTAAAATATAAAATGATTGACTTAAATTTTGATTGATACTTTCCTGACAATTACTGTAATCACTCAACCCCCGAGAACTAAAATAAGAATCTAACAATACCTATCTGTGGCGGGTTTCTCCTTTCTTCATCACATCAAGACTTTCTCCTTGTAGATCTTCTCCTTGATATCGGACACAAGACAAACTGTGTTGCGACAACAAAACAATCCTCGTCACATGTACACTGGTCGCGGTGTCAAGCAACACAAGGCCATTAAACCCTTGGACTGGGAGAGAATGAAATGCTACCTGAATTGAATTTTCTAATCGCGTTAGAGGAGCAAGACAATGGGCTGAATGATGTGCTGCATGGGAGTTGACAATAGAGCTAAAATAATTGAAGGGGATAAACGCTATCAGTCTGTTTAAGGAGCTGTGCAGTTTTCGTAGGTTTTTTGTATTTACAAATCCCGCTATGCTAGTCCAATCGAGCTCTTTTTATCAGTAATTTCAACGATTTAAGAAATTGTCATTACAAGAAAACTACTTGCATTAAGCAGATTGAAAGTTTGTAACTGATTCAAAATATCAGCAAACAAAGTATCAGTTGTGCAGCAACTCTGATGCACTAACTTGTACACCTGCCAATAGAATTCTAATTCATAGATGTTAACAAATAACTCAGGGAAGACAAAAAGGCGAAGGTTTCATCTGAGATAAGATTAAATATGCCCTCACTTCATACAACACAATCCTTCTCATGTACAGCGACATGTCCATCATCAAGCTCGCAGCGGGCAATTTGATCTTCTCTGGATCATGATGCAAAATCTACGGGCACCCTCTGCATTATTCAGCACGTTCTTTAGACTCCATCTTAATTTAGGATCCGGTGAATGGAGCGGGACTTTGCACATTAAACACCTCACGGGCCCAATTGAACAAGCGCAATTCTCCCTTTGAATATATGTATTGTGCATAAAGGACACTAGATTGTACAATAGTTGCCACCGTGGTATGTTACATGTGTGATTTGTAAAAACGACGTGGTATGTTACATGTGTGATTTGTAAACACGACGTGGTATGTTACCATGTTACCATGGTTACATGTGTGATTTGTAAAAAAGCCGTGGTATGTTACATGTGTGATTTGTAAAAACGACGTGGTATGTTACCATGTTACCATGGTTACATGTGTGAATTGTAAAAAGCCGTGATATGTAAAATGTGTGATTTGTAAAAAAGCCGTGATATGTTACAAGTGTGATTTGTAAAAAAAGCCGCGGTATGTTACAATGCCTGATTTGTAAAAAAGCCGTGATATGTAAAATGTGTGATTTGTAAAAAAGCCGTGCTATGTTATATGTGTGATTTGTAAAAACGCCGTGGTATGTTACATGTATGATTTGTAAACACGCCGTGATATGTTACATGTGTGATTTGTAAATACGCCGTGGTATGTCACCATGTTACCATGGTTACATGTGTGATTTGTAAAAACGGGTCCGCATCCAGCTTTATCGGCAGGATGGTGTGTTAGGAGAATATCCGTGCTGAGGGTTTACATTTTACGTCCCTCTGGACCATTCAGGATTCAGATATCTTAGCGCTTAGCTTGCGAATAAATTCCATAATGAATTTTTGATTTCCTATAGAAGTGAATAATATAGTGAATAATATAGTTTAATAGCCACAAGTGACATTATAGCTAGAAGTAAACTAAATAGCTAGATGTTAACAATTTAGCTAGCAGTAAACTATATAGCTAGCAGTAAACTATATAGCTAGAACTAAAAACCTGATTTGCCACATCCTTCACAGCTTAGAAGCCTCATTAAATTATATATAACTTCATTGTGTATTGCTGTGTAAAATTTGATTTCTATTTATTTATTAAAACAATTAAATTTTCAGCTACTGCAACATCTCACCTTGCTCTGGTTACCTAGCAACAGGCTCCTGGTCTGGTCTCGTCAAACTGTGGAAACTTCCCAGCTGCAACCCTGTGGCAACACTTTCCGGACACAACGGTAGAGTCGGAGCTGTCACTTTCAGTCCTCAGGTATGTCACTTTCAGTCCTCAGGTATGTCACTTTCAGTCCTCAGGTATGTAACTTTCAGTCCTCAGGTATGTCACTTTCAGTCCTCAGGTATGTC
>JH153927.1:157763-174482 GCA_000226015.1 Mnemiopsis leidyi | reverse complement strand
AAACCACGTGTCTTTTCTGGCTGGAGGCACGCTTTGCGTTTTGCGACTGATACTTAAACTTATAGACTCGAACAACAAACCTAACGAAAAGCTCTAAGTTTGATAGATTCTAACGGCGAGGAGTATTAAATTTAAAGAAGGTTGCGTAGATAAAGAATTAGTCCGTCATGTAATATTAAAACACGCCGCCCTGTGACGGGTACAAGAGCTGATGTTAATGAGATGAAAACTACAAATACTGTAGGTTCTCTGTCGGACGCGGGAAGGATCGATATCAAGTCTAACTGTGTATAAGCATGTCGTCCAGGGCTATAATCCGGCATAATTATTTACTGGTTGGCGCCATTGTCGCCATTGGTACCATTGTCGTCTATTGGCACCATTGTCGCCATTGGTACCATTGTTGGTTCCATTGTCGCCATTGGTACCATTGTCGCCATTGGCGCCAATGTCGTCATTGTTGGTATCATTGGTACCATTGTCGCCATTATCGCCATTGGTACCATTGTCGACATTGTAATTCCAAATGATCCATTCACTCTGAGTGGTGATCGTGAAAAAGGTATCGCCATCGAGTGGTTCCAATGGATCCATTATAATGGCGCCAATGGTCGCCAATGGTGATCGCCATTGTCGCCAATGGAACACATCCATTGGCGCCAATGGCGATGGGGACCACCATTGGCACCACTGACCTCATCGCCATTGACGCCATTGGAACATCCATTTGATCCATTGAGTGGATCCATTGGCGCCAATGGCGCCAATTGCCCCACTCACCAAAGCATGTAGACGTAAAATTACAAGGAGTCTAAAAACCACGTGTCTTTTCTGGCTGGAGGCACGCTTTGCGTTTTGCGACTGATACTTAAACTTATAGACTCGAACAACAAACCTAACGAAAAGCTCTAAGTTTGATAGATTCTAACGGCGAGGAGTATTAAATTTAAAGAAGGTTGCGTAGATAAAGAATTAGTCCGTCATGTAATATTAAAACACGCCGCCCTGTGACGGGTACAAGAGCTGATGTTAATGAGATGAAAACTACAAATACTGTAGGTTCTCTGTCGGACGCGGGAAGGATCGATATCAAGTCTAACTGTGTATAAGCATGGGGCACGTAATTCGATTTTGCGATAATCATGTCGTCCTGCGATGCAAGTTGCAGCATACTGCAGGTAATCTTAAAAATCAACTGCACAATTTGCAGATAATCTAAGGGCGCTTTAAAATTATCCTTTTGCATTTATATTTTATTTGATCGATCTGCTGGTATAGAATTACCAATGGCAATACTGCCATTGGTATGTCCCCTTAAATCCACACTTAATATGTTAATCGACCTGAATTAATTAATAACTATAAGACCGTTGGCGTTAAAGTTCCCAGCGCATGATACATTATTACACCATGGCCTAGTTTTTAAAGTTTATTAGTTATTGTACTGTACTAAAAAGCATATTATATTTATCATTATGGACCTTCAAAATTGAAAATCTTATTGCGATTTACAGAAAAAAAAGTCTCATTAAAGGAGCTCCATGATTCAAACCTAGTTCAGTGCAGGAGGAGCAGCTCTTAAGTTCTACTCTGTCTCAGAATCATAATCACAACCAATATTAATAACATGAACACAAGACGTAATATTAATTTTGCTGTCCTGAAATCCAAATTGAATTATACAAGAATCGATTTTCAACCTTCCCATGAATACTTTAAATACCAAAAGTTGTAGTGCCAATGGAACTGCAGGTAATGTTAATTGTTGTAATTATTGAAGGCAGACTCTGCACTGGGTATCGTCAATTTTGGAGTTTATCATTTAAGTGTTGTTTGATCGATGATATCCGATATCACAATAACTTCTGATCCCCAACAAACATTTTGTAAATGATCCAGTAGTATCTTTTGATTAATGATAAGGAGAACTGGGAATTAGATTTAGACACGTTTCAACTTTAACTACTTTTTTAGAGTCCAGATTGAGATAGTGCGAATAAAATATAGATAACCTAGTATTTGGAACAATTTGTCAACGATCCGAAAATTAATTTTAAAATATTCTCATAGTCATATCTGAATAGAATTTTAAATCATTCTATATTAATATCAACCCGTGACCGAACAACTACTATTAGTACTAGGAAAATATGAAGACCTATACTTTAGCCTAAAGATTAAGAACAACCTTTTGCTTGAACATTGCACCCTATCTCAGTAAACTATAGGTAACTATATAATATCAAATATACAGGCAAAATTTAACTAATCTTTGTAACCAATGTAGAAGAAGGAGGAAATGTATAATATATATAGACAATCTGTCGGGAAAGAATGTCAGTAAAACTACAAGCAATGTCAGTTAAACTACAAGCAGTGACAACTGTCCAGTTCTTCTTGTTGTTGAACTTATGCTGTGTTTTTGGACTTTAAGTTATTTAAGTGGTCCCAGGCTTACGAATCTGACTCTTTCAACTCTAATTTCAAGCCCAGGTGGTCTTAATAGCGGCTACAGATATCAAATGAGCTAGATTTGACTCGGAGTGCCAGATGACAGTGTCACTTAAGAGACTTAACAGTGTCAGTTAAGAACATGATCACATCCTCGTATAAATTAAACCCTGAATTGACGTTGATCAGCGAGTGTTTAAGTTTTACTTTTAAAGAATGCTTACAGAAAAAGTGAGTGTGAATGAAAAAAGCTTTCCCTTACTTGTGTTTGCAAGTACAAGACACGATGAGCAACAAAAAAAGCGAATAAACAGTACCCTTAAAGTTAAACTGAAGAGTCTAGGTACTATTAATCGCTTAAAAATATTTGTTAATTGAGCAACGTAAAATGCCCACGGCCAGAAACTAAAATTATTAAAATGGCCAACAAATCCCATTGTGATCGTATTTCCACTTCTAACTCTTTTAATCGAGTTTATTTAATCGTCGTAACTGTTTGTAACATTGCATATGATTGAAATTGGAAAGCGGTTTGAAAAAATTTTTATGAGCCATTCCATAGAAGCCACCAGTAACACCTGTACCTGGCCTAACACCTGAAACTGGCTGTTATTTCACAGTCGGCTCCAAACTACAGAGTCTATACACGTCCCTTTATAAACTGTTCCAACAATGTCATAAAGTTCATCTAATTTCAGTGAGTGCATAAAGTTTTATTGCTGGATAAAACACGTGAAAAGAAGACACCAAGTGGTCAATCAGCTCATAAAGACTCGTTAACTTCATTATAAACAGCCGAGGTGGCTAACCGTGATTGCCTTAAAACGAGTTGCAAAATGAGTTTGTACTAGAAACCGGTCACTGGGCCATCTGATGCGTTGGCGACTTGGCAACATCAAACTCCATGTAAAAATCAATAATTTGTGATGGATGTTACTGATAGAAAATGAAAATAATTATTTTCCCATTAGGTAATAGAAATTTTATGTACATTTCGGTAAGATACAAACATCTCACAAAGGTGAACCAAAATAGTTGCCATGGTAACAAAACCCGATTAAATTCTATAGCTACATTGTTTTTAGTGCGAAAAGTCTACAAAATACTGATACATTCGATTTCTTAGAGTTGAAGGATAAGAGCACAAAATTTTACATGCTCTTATGTAGTTCTTAAAGCTATTACATTATAAAGTTTCTCGTTTCTTAAACTTCGGCGATCCACAGAAACAATGTGGTATTCAGCCACAAAAGATTTCTACAGTTCTGTAATTACTTTAAGGAAAAGTCTAAAAATGCAAGGGCATCGATGCAGCCGCTCAAATACTATTGCGTATTTATGAAAACATTGTTCAAGTATCGACTAGATAACTGACCAAAAACACAATAAAAAAGATAATTTCGATGCAATTTTCTCTTCACTATCATTATGTACACCCGTGCTTGTTTATAATACGACATAAGTGAACGAGCCCTAAGTTTACAATCAAAAACAAAAAACCGCAGTCCATGGCAACGATTCCGATTAAAAATACTGCAGGAGTACAAAACTATAATTTCAAAGAACGTCCGAATAAACCTGGCAAGGCATGACGAGATACGACGATGCTAATTGCTTCGAATTGACATGAAAACATTCATTGTATTCTTTAGCATCATTATTCGTGAACATGTCCAATGTTCACCGGACGTACTTCAAAAGATAAAAAAGATTCTATTTACAGTGGTCTGAGAGAATACAAATGATTCTTGTGTCAAATACATAAGTCAGCCTGGAGAAGATGAACAACGCAGCCGCGCTTTTCTTCAATCTCAATTACTCAATAATTTAAATAAGCTTATTATATAAAAATCTCATTACATTATATCGAACATGCGACTATATCATTATTTAGAGTTGGAAATTATATATTATCTACATTTTGTCCATGCTGCAATAGGAAGTTGCTATCACTTCCGCTCGTTTACTATCAAAGTTGTCGGTAAACAGTAGAGTCAAGTTATTGGGTGCCTTGTAGCATATGTACTCGTTACAGTCCCAACTTTTAGCGGCAGATTCGTCCTCCTCGTTCAGCATATTTCTCTGGTATTTGTTGAGGTGGTGTGACAACTTTGATCTTTCAGTCAGCTCGTACACCAAACACTTCTTTGTCTGAGTGATAGAAAAAATTTGGTATTTATTCTGGTCCCGCTAAATCCGAACTGTTAAAGTCTCAAAATTGTTATAAGTTTTAAAGTTTTGTGAATTCAAGACACAAAACCAAATATTACCTCTTGTTCCTCAGCCTTTTCCAAGGTAGAACCCTTAATGTCGACAGCGTAACAGACATTTGGACAGCCCAGTTCAGCTATCTGGTACAACAAACACTCCATCATTAGGTCCTGGGAATAAAGAAATTATACACTACTGGGATTAAAGAAATTATACATCTAATATTTGATAGCAGGTTGAGGATATCTATTGAGGTTGAGCATACAGACGAGATTATATCCGTCTACACTCTACCGTAGAGCTGCGAGAGTCGGGTATCACCGCGACAAATATAGCATTTTAGTAAGACAGAGTCACATTAACAAGAGCATTCAAAAACTGTTCGCCTGTCCTCGATGAAGACCTTTAACATCAATGCTGAACAATGCTCTCACAGGGAACTTGGACCACATTATGGCTGTCGTCAAACTTCCGATTAGGCGGCGTCACAAAAGCTCAAAAAAGCTATTCACTTATTTAGTAGTACTGAGTAATGCTAGCTCAATTTTGTAGCTAGACGTTGTTTCGCCTGCTGCTGGAAATGGGTCACAACTTGAGGCAATAATTTAATTCAGCGGCTCCTATTATTTGTCAAGTTGACATATAAAAGGAGCGGCTGAATTGAATTATTGCCTCAAGTTGTGTCAAATTACGATAATTGGTATAATCCTCGGCACAGACTTATCTGTTATATTTGCCGAAATTCGAAGTCGGTGTAAATATTAAAGATTTGATAAGTTGATCAAATAATTAGATAATAGATGCCTAAAAATTAAATTTGATTATCCCATGGCCAAATACTCTTCCATCAATGGAAATAGATTAGGACGTCTAGCTGTTCAATTTTAGGCAAAAACGCGCGGCACTTTTATGTCACAGTAAGAGCTCTCTGTGGCTACTTGCATTGCAAATAATGTTTTCGCGCGTGCGCACATTTAATAAAAGTAGACCCTTCATTTTTTCTCGGTGGAGACAAAATATTAGCCGAAAGTAAGATACTCTTTTTGCGAATCTCATGTTTGCCGTATCGCGTTTTTTCATTTTCGCCACATGGCAATCGATGCAAGTGATTTAATCCAAATACTCACGAATTCAGCGTCTGGTTCGTCTACGATATCAACGAGTTTTATTAGTCGCACTTTTCGGTCTATCAAAGATTGAACCTGAGTCGAATCTGAAAAATAAATTTGATAAATAGTGCACTAATATATATCTTATATTCGATATAACATAAGTTTCAATGTGTCAAAGTTTAATGCTAGACATTAGAACTGGAGAGATCTGAATTCGATACGGTTAAAATTCGAGAAAACATAATAATTCCAATTTACACATGCTCACGCACCGTCTACAAAGATAACGATAAGGTTGTTGTTTTGTCGCTCAGATAAGTCAAACGATGCGAACATCCGGACCACTTTAAACCTGAGAGACTTCGTTTCGGTAAACTGGTAAAGATATGTTTTAATAGCTCTGTAATCTGTAAGAACCTACCTACCTATTGAACCTATCAAAATTTTGATTCGACCATAACTTTTACATGTACTTCGCATCAGTAAAAGTTGAACTCATAATCATCATGTCATATCATTATGTCACATTTACGCGCAACATTATTCAGTGAATAAATTAAGATGAAGAATATATTTCTACAATAATTTAGCTCGTTCCATTGCCTCCACGAACGACACAATGAAAGTGGAACTGTCCTGAATAAATTACCGTTGCTCAATTAATGATTATTCACATTCTTGGTGAAGCACAGACAGACACACAGACAGACACACAGACGAAACACAGACAGACACACAGACGAAACACAGACAGACACACAGACAGACAGAAACACACCATATCCGCTCGTGTGACATAGAGGAAACGTCTACTTCTACCAATCTGTCCGATTCTCTGAAATATTTCTGGACTGGCTTCAGGGCCTCCTCGTACAGGGCATGGCGCTTTTTCGTCGAGGCAGAGTCAGCCTCGTCGTTTATACCACCTGAAACATCCGGATTTAAAATGATGCTGCCTTCTTTTGTTTTTACTGTTAGCAACTTTCATTCTTCAATCTTTATTGGCTGATTTTCCGGGAATTTCGTGAAATATTCCAGTAATTCCGCCAGTTCCACTGAGACGTTCGCATGATTGTTGAACGAAGAATGAACTAGAATTACTACAATACAGGTGGTTGTGGTATTATACCAGGTGTGTTTTCTCGTGGGAGCGGCAAGACCTTGATCTGACGTACCAAATTTAAGTACAAGTTTGTAATTCAAACGGAGAATTTTGGAATAAATGTCCGACTCTGGCAAGGCAATTATAAAATATCCTTGGCCTTTGGAACGTTTCAAGATTCAATAAAATGAGCCAAATCGTTCTGGGACGTAATTCCCTGATGATATTATTTAACTTTCAAAACATCTGCTTTGCATTATATGACAAATCATTTCAAGAAACCATTTAAAAGTGATGAAAATCGAAAAAAACAATTTCATATGATGCAATTACAAGGTCACTACTAAAGCATAATGCAAATGACTTGGCTCTCTTTCACCCAAAGTGCTCCATCGTAAGCGGGAGTTGTTTACAAATTCACCGAATTAGCTACGAAAGGTTGGTCACTACAAAAGTATAGTTTTACACAGACTATATAGACTACAGAACAACTAGGTAAAGTGTCCAGGTGGCGGGACAGTTAAAAACGTATTTACCTCTCCAAAGAGCGGCAGTTAGTAAGAACGCTTATATAGTTGTACGTTTCTGTGGAAGGGTAGGGAGAGAATGGTCTGGCCAGGTTTGTAGTTTGTTATTTGTACCACTGTTTGAAATTAAGAAGTTACGTTGTTTTGAGGTGTGTGTCAGGTGACAAAATAGGTATAGTGGACTTAGGACTACTTTATTAAATCTAGTGTGTTTGAGTACTGAGTTTCTACCCTGACTCCGTGTAAGAGACCTCAGTAAGATAACGGATATTTGTTTTGCTGCTTGAAATCCAGGGATCTGTACAATCTAACCTGGGGTCCAGACGATAATGACTTGTTACTGACAATTTTCGACTTTACGACTAAGGAGTATAGAGCATATTCTGCATTGTATAATGTATAGGTCTGACCAGACCCATCAACCGATCCTTTGTTTCTTATAGAAATAAAATGTGTGACGTAGAAAGGCTCAAGTAAATTACAGTTTAAAGTGGTTACCAATCTTGTCACGCTTGCCAAGATTGGTATCGTAAACCTAATGTTCAACTTAGGATAAAAGAGCTGAGATTCGATAATAGATGGCACTAAACGCGTGTGTTCAACTTCACGTCAATTGCCGTTAACATGACAACAAAAAGACTTGGCCAGGTGAGGAGACTAGAGCCGCTTCGGACGGCGCTTTGTGGGCGGTCCTGCAGCTCTCCATACAATACAGGGTCTCCAGCTGGGCGGCATAGTAAACTTGTTAGCATGCTGCTCATTCTGGAACTTTTCTTTTTAGTGGGCTGTCTAAATTATAACCTTCCCTTTCTTCCCTTGTTTTAGATCTAGAGAGGGACAACGTAGTATACAGTAGGGCTCCATTTTTATTTGATAAAATGACATGTGACTATAGTTTGTAACTTCAGCTGTAGATGTATGTGATTTATTGTAGCTCTTTTCTTTGGCCTGCAGTTATGACCAAGCATTAATTATTTCTTAGTTGAGAATGAATATATTTTCCATACATTTTCTTGTGTTTGAAAATAGTTACCTGGTGCAGTGCATCCATCTGGAGTCTTCAACTGAGCCGTGCTGTCCAGTTGTTTGTTCAGATTTTCCTTATCGATGTAGAGATGCATCGCGAATGCCACCGGACACTGAAATTTAAGATATTCCCGTAATTCATAATATTTTAGTAAAACATGACCACGCAGATGACATCTCATGTGACTTATAGTATCAAGTTGATACGTTGAGTCACATGTTTCGGATAATTGTGACATGTGACTATTAACTGTGACATCGTCACTTTCTAAAAAGTTTGTACTTAAGAGCTTTAGCTTTAATAGTTAATCTGTTATGTCTGAAGCAATTGGTTATGGTCGGTTTATGCAGTCATTTTAAGCTGTTTCTATGTTCCTCTACCGCGGCCCAACGCGAACTTTATCACCTGGACACATTGAATTATACTCCCTTGTTAGATGCTACTAGAAGTAGTCTCAAGTTTCGATCTTCATACACAGTAGTATTTTTTTGTTTTTTTAAAGACTGCAACCAACCCAAACTAGGGGAGCCTTCTCCGGGGCACGAAGGTTCTCTGGGGCACGAAGGTGTCTGGGGCACGAAGGTTTTCTCTGGGGTACAATAGTATATTAATAAAAGGGTTTCTGCGAATAGTGTTTTTTCACAAAGATCATCTTGCCGTCATTAGACGTGTACTTGTGCATATTAAAAACTGCACTGTAATTGCATATATTTGGATAATTACTCGTTTATATGCAAAATGCGTTTTATGGTAAATTAGCAGTACTAATACCACGTCACGATTAAAGACTTTGCAGTACGACCAAGCCAGTTCACAATGTTTCGAAATACGAATAAAGACTTAGCTTTGCAGAATGATCTTTCTTTGATTGTAGAATTTGCTTACTGTTCTTTATTTTAAGCTTGCAAGACACTTTCAGTTTGTTCATTTAACCTTAAAAACATTGAACATTCATCGAACGACAACAATTCATTATTCTTGCGATTTGGTATATTGTTTGCATTCAGTGCAGTAGCCATGGAGACATGACCGGTTTTTTAGGCGATAATCACTTCATTATCGCTCATCAAATAATTATCACGCTGACCCTTCATTCAAGCTGGCTTTGACAAGTCAACTGAAAAATGATCCCATCAACTCACCAAATTTGTGAAGCCAAGTTTTTTAGATCGATGACGTCAATATCAAGATTTGAAGGGCCAACTTGGGGTTTTGGAAGAGTCTTTTTAGCGAGTAGTCATGTACATGAGTGGAGTGAAATAAAAAATTTCAAGTCTTATCTACCTCAATTTCAGCCATTAACACCTTGACGACTTTGTAAACCATTTACCTTGAAGACTTTGTAAACCATTATGATGATTATGAGATAAGGCAGGGAAGGCGGGGCCAGGATACCACTTACATGTGTAATAAAGTAAGACTCCGTTAACAGCAGGTTGTCCGCGATTTGCACGTGCACTGTAATTTTATCTAGGATATGAGATACGTACTGTGTGCACGCACAGAGAAACCTTTATGTCTAGACTTACATTTCATGCCCACTTCCCATGCCAAATCATGCGTCAGACGTCATGCCTGGTACTTAAACTATTATCTGGTATTTGAATAAGTCTGACATGCCTAACGACTTTCTATATCTTATTTGTAGTCACTTGATTGAGGTCCAAACGTGAATATTGAAGTTATCGTTTGGGTTGGGCATTTCCTACTGTTGAAAGATGTTTATGTAGTTTACTGAACGATTAACTCGGTTTACTTTTCTTCTTTAACCTTTCTCCATTTTGCCAATTCGCTTGGCGAACAAGTTGCTGTCGGGATTTCTGGACGAATGATATTGTATTGGGGGACAAGCCTAGGGATTATCATATGGCGCACAAAATCAAAACTTTCGACATGCCATACCGTTAATTGAAGCATTTAGAGTTGCCCGCCTAAAGACGAAGCACCAGGTTATGAAGACACATCATGGACTCCCATGATGACATGTGTTTGTTCTTGGTCGCAGTAATGTTAGTCTAGACACCAAGAAGAAAAGGAGAGGGGCTCCTGTTTTTTGTTGCAAATATACCGTGTCATCTTTAATCTGAAAGTTTTAGTGCAGTTCGTGACTTGTTCACTTGTCCTCCAGTTTGATGAGTTTTGGTCAATTAAGCCAACTGAGTCGAATCAGAGATTTTACCACACTTTTACAGAAACCAATCGTGGAAATTTGAGGATCCGACAGGTGGTGGTTGGTCGGGTTGCTGGTGACGCAATCGAATTATCTGATATTTTAGGATACACACACACTGATATCATTTACACAAACGGTGTGAATTGCCAATTATTTGTGTATTACATAAGAGAAATTTGTATCCGCTAATTATCACGACCTAAACTGGCACTAATTGCAATGTTTTCAGTTAATGTACGATAATTAGATAGATATAATTGCTATATCGTATAAAAAGATACACTCGATTTTAACCACAGAATTTGTAAATCAGCTGCAAATTTCTAAACTTTAAAACATGACGAATGCTTATGAGTAAGATACGTCAGACATTTAAACTTTTCAAGTAAGAATTACTAACAACACCCTCAACAACAGATACATATGTCAGAACCAGTACCCCCCGGTTCTCTCAGCACCTCCCCCTACACCACAGTCGACCTGGTGTCAGCTCTAGAACCCTACTTCATCTCCAGTGTGCCCTGTATCCTCCTCAGTATCGTCACCGTCACCCTCAACATCTTTGTTATTGACTACTACCTCCACGCGCGGCGCTCCTTCGTCCCTCTCCTCTACATCCTTATATCAGGAGTAGATATTCTCACCGGCCTGGGAATCATCCACCAATCTATCGTCATAGCGCTGTTTACGCGCGAGGTGATCAGCGAACGCGCGCTGGACAACAACACCGTCTTCTGCTACACCCTGGTGTCCCTATGCTACAAATCCTCTATATTCTACAACGTGGTACTGGCGGTGTCACGCACTGTCATGATCCTCAAACCGTTCCATCAGATCAGCATCAAGACAGTGATAGTTGTAAGTGTGGCGTACAGTGCTGTCTGGGTTGGGGTGTCCGGGTACGACATCCACAAGTCCTACGTAGTGCACCAAGACTTTAGCTACATGATGTACTTCTGGTACCCTGTCATGGGTCTGGAACTCATATACCCGCTCAAGAAAACACCAACACTCTACAATCTCCTCATGATAATCCTCCTGACGGTACCCTTCCTGCTGCCAGTCCTGATAACTCTGGTCACGTGTATAGTCCAGGTTATCTCCCTCCACTCTCCCAACATGGTTACCAGTAACAACCAGCGTCACGTGACCATTACTATCGTCCTCATGTCGACTCTCTTTGTCGTCTGTAACTCTGCCTTCTCTCTCTTCATCCTTATCTTCCAGTTTACCGACATGGCCGAGGATAACTTCGTTGTGTATGCGATGGTGTTTGGGACAGTGTTACCGATACTTAACGCCGCGCTGAATCCCGTGATTATCATATCCCGGAGTAAGGGACTGAGGGAGGGTGTTGTGGGGCGGTTTAGGAGGTTGGTTAAGCAGAGAAGGAAGGTCGGACATTGTGACAGAGATGACATTAAGTTGACTGTGTTTGTTAATGTCACGAGGTATAAAGAAGTTTAATCTGGGTTTGATTTCCATTTTTATGTTACGTTACCTATGTGACGTTAACTATGTTTTGCAATAGGAAGTGATGCGTAGCTCAACGTTTCATTGCTCATCAGAAAATTTAAATGCTCTCTTATTCAATGACAGTTGAACATTAATTTCAATTAATGTTTATTATATAAATCATAAATACCTAATTCTGATTTTTTTACAAATCCAATTTAATTTGATCTTATGACAAGTATTTTAATAAGGTTTCGTTTTTGTTGTTTTGCCTAAAAATTGGTACACTTATGAATTTATCTGTACATACTGCATATAAAACTTATTTCCACATAAAATTACTGCTGTCTGTCTATAATCCACAATTCAAATAAAACTCACAGTTTCCTCGAACTTCTCAAGAAGTTCAGCAGCGTTGTCGAACAGTGTCTTATCTCGGAGTATAATCTTACTGTTCGGTAGTAAGTCTATCACGTGCACTATGTCTGGATACCTGAGTGTTCAGTCAGTCTTGTTTACAGAATATCTAATCATTGCAAAAAGTCTTGTTTACAGAATATATAATCTATGCAAAAAGTCTTGTTTACAGAATATCTAATCATTGCAAAAATTCTTGTTTACAGAATATCTAATCATTGCAAAAAGTATTGTTTACAGAATATCTAATCATTGCAAAAAGTCTTGTTTACAGAATATCTAATCATAGCACAAAGAATTGTTTACAGAATATCTAATCGTTGCAAAAAGTTTAAAACACGTTATTGGCACAAAAAAGTTCTATAATGTAACTTAAAAGTAAAACGGATTAAGTACGGCAGCTAACAGTGCTTCGAGAACAATCATCAAAGCTCAGAGCGAGCCAAAACAAACACAAACCTGAGAACTTCCGCCTTAATAAGTTCGAAAATCCACTCGAGGTTTACTAGGGTAGGCTGAGCTTTGAGCTGAGATAACATAGCCGCAGTTTCTAACTTCGAGCCGTCCTTTCCTGCGGAATCTACGTGCTAACCGTTAGCTGTTTAATCGTCTTAGAGAGAATTTACGTGTGCTAACCATTAGTTTTGTAATCTTCTTAGAGAGAATTTACGTGTGCTAACCGTTAGTTTTGTAATATTTTTTTCAGGGAATCTACGTGCTAACCGTTAGTTTTGTAATCTTCTTACAGGGACATATTATAAGGAAGTGGATATGATAGAGCTTAATCGTCTCCATTCGTTTAATCCACAAATTCAGGGGTGTGATTGTGATTTGCGAGGAAGTTCAGTATTTCTGTAAGTACACACAGCAACACTCAACACTGATAAATACCCCCGGGCCAGGATAAAGATGGCACATTACAGGATTAGGGGATGAGGCGTTTCCGTTAGCAACCTCCAAGTAACAGTCCCACCCTGTTATTTAAATAACACGGCATAAACACGGACTGTAACTGAACAAAAGGAGTTCCTGACCATTTCTTATTGGGAAAGTCTAACCATTATAATATTGCGATATCCGGCGAGTCAACGTTTACCCACAATCGTGAAATTTCACCCGTGGTCTAGATCGGCTTTAGAATATGCGAACTGTTTTCCTATAATTACTATGCAGGTCAGATTTACTGTACAAATTATTGGTTCGAGCAATGAAGAACTGTAGATGTAAATGTACAATGTACATGTGTAGTATACAGTGTATTCATTGTATACATTACTTTTTCCGCGCTAAGACACACAGTGGAAGTGTGCTGCTAGCTACAGTGTGTGTTGTGTACCTCAATAACCACAAAATGTACAATGTACGGTCGATGTCAAGTAAGCAGGTACTCAAATAGTAATGTACGATCTGCGGGGGGTATTGCACAGTTGTTGAGATTACGGATTTACAGCCACAGTCAATATCTGTAAAAGTGTGAGTAACAGAACTTACAGTCCCTAGTGCCGAATGAGTGGGCACAAATAAATTACAAGCACACACACACACCCCCTGTGTTTAACTTATCTAGCAAGGCTTCAATTTTGACATTTCAAAATCTCGCCCAAAAAATGCAACAAATATTTGGAGCCTTCCGGAAAATTTACAAGACAAGAAGATTACATGTCATCATTACCACACCTCTTCTACATAAATCTAACTCCAAACTATTGTCAGTAAGCATGGTTAGTGAGCACAATGTGAGTTTACTGGACATAATATCCAAGTTTATTGGTCATAATGTGAGTTTACTGGACATAATGGGAGCCCCGTTTCTTGTGTGCCCCGAATTTGGTAGAGCAACGTAGCGTGAAATTAGGCAGTGTTAAGGAAATTTGTAATTTTACAGGCTCAATGGGGTGAACCTAGCAGCAGTTTTATTGTTTGGAAGGTAATATAGGAAGGTATGGGAGGGGTAAAATGTTATCATGTTACGGAAAAGTCCTTGATTTTCGTCACCGAAGTGACCACGAGGACACGCTTTACTGTTTACAGCCTTTTATTTGCCATTATAAGATTAGTGATGAATTCTGGCCAGGCGTTACTTGGATATTTGAATTATAATTTAAGAACTCATAAATTCAAATGAGTAAATAAAAAGATTTACCGCCCTACCAGGATCAGATTTTAATTATATGCGGTAAAAACGATTCCGTTTAAGAGCCTGTTATGTAGAAATTTGTTGATAATTTGATGCTTAAAGTAAGAAAAATCAAATCTAAGAGTGAAATTTAGGGTTATAAGATTGCGTAAAAGGCCAACCAACTGAGAATAAACAAATCAAAGATGGTAAGTAAAACCAAAGTAGTAAAAGTTAAAGAACAAACCAGGAGTAGCAAGTTTTTTATGAAGAGCACTGTGCAGGAGGGACTCAGCAGAGATGACTTTTACACCGAATGACTCGACCAGTTCTTCTATCACCGCACCCTTACCCGACTTTGGACCGCCTGAAACAAGAATAGGTTTACATCTATTTCTGAGGTTTAGATTTAGAGGATAACAAGGATAGGTTTACAGATTTCTGAGGTTTAAATTTAGAGGATAACAAGATAGGTTTACCGATTTCTGAGGTTTAAATTTAGAGGATAACAAGGATAGGTTTACATCTATTTCTGAGGTTTAGATTTAGAGGATAACAGGATAGGTTTACAGATTTCTGAGGTTAAGATTTAGAGGATAACAAGGATAGGTTTACAGATTTCTGAGGTTTAGATTTAGAGGTTAACAAGGATAGGTTTACAGATTTCTGAGGTTTAGATTTAGAGGACTAGAGGTTAACAAGGATAGGTTTACAGATTTCTGAGGTTTAGATTTGGAGGAAAACAAGGATAGGTTTACAGATTTCTGAGGTTTAGATTTATAAGTTAACAAGAAGTTTACATCACCACATTGTATTTCTTGTAATTTTTTGTTAGCTTTATCTTGATCGCGTCAAATTAATCCTGTGCTCAATTTCATTCCAACAAGAAAGGCTGAATAAACCATTAAAAACGATTGGTAAATTGGAAGTTTTTGCCAAGAAATTCAATGTTTGTCAAATCAATACTCGTATTTCAAAAGCTACAGCTGCTGTAGTACAACATACAAATGATTTACTTTTCTTAGTGACTCAGTATATTCGTGTAGCGTTTTGTATAGCTTCAGAAGATGAACTCAATGTAGCAATTTTGGAGGTTTCTTTCTTACTACACATTTTCAACGGTACTTTCAATTTCCTGTCTTATGTTAAAACAAACTGTCAAACGGCTGATATTGCCAAATTTGTAAAATCTGTTCGACAGGAAATAGCTCAATTTTTCTCCTCCCGTCAAACATCATTTTTCTTTAAGATAACTATGTTGGTGATTCAGTTTAAGCTTTGTAGTAGATCTTAAATCTTGCTCTTGCAACTATGATATGTTGATGAACTACATGAAGATATTTTGAAGATGTATTTAATATTTTGACAAATTCTAGCTCTGTCGATATGATATATTGAACACGTTGTATTGAACCTACACGATTTGCGAACAAAGGCCATTGTTGTACAAAAATTTTAGGTATCTTCAGCTCTATTTTTAGGTACAATCATGTGATTATACGGCACAGTTGCAGTGCCTACTTATGAGGCTGCTTAACAGCCAGTAGCGGGGTAAGTAATATAAATGCATTAAAGTTGGTACTTATAAGCCGTAAAGATTTCTAGAAAAAAACCTTAAGAAAATCTTCAGAAACGCAATGATTGTTAAAAGTGAAGTTGAGAGCGAATTTTGGGTGAAGGCATTTCAAATGTCATTACAGACAGATTTGGTGGTGAACTATGGAGCAATAGCTCTTTAGCACTTCGCGATCCGCGTTCACTCCATTTTAACACCTGTTTCGTAACGAAGTCAGTGATCTATCGACCAATACAAATACAATTACAATGATCAGGTACGCAACATGGCTAGTGGCTACACGTGCAATCCAGCTTCTTACTGCTTCTAGAAATGCACCAATTGTAATATACCACCTAGCTTATATATCTACTACTGGTACATGCTGCATTGTATCATGTATACTTGTTATATACATATATGTACATTCTTATTATTAATTATGTACCTTAGTGCTGAATACTACTGCCTTATTGGAGACCTTTAAAGTGTCAGGACGTAGGCCTGCTTGAAGTGTCACATGAGCTAGATACTTCAAAGTATCCCTTATTGTCGGAAACATACTAGTACCTC